>JAWWEU010000160.1:29409708-29447224 GCA_035583155.1 Acropternis orthonyx
TAATCCTTACAAATACGAGTGAGTGAAAAGTGCATTAGATATATATATATATATATATATATATATATATATATATATACACACACACACACACACTATAGGGGTTTTTAATTTTCCTGTAAGTTTAGCCCTATTACAACGCTTGTCCAAAGAGTATTTGATATATGTACAAACAATGGAAAAGAACAAGGACTTTATAAGAGTGTTACATGGCTTGAACGACTAGTCAGCAGAGAGGTCAGAACTTGGTGTTTCTGGACATGATCTGCTACTGCTGGAGCTGGAAGCCTCAGACCTGTGTGATCTGGTTTTGCATCAAGAGTCCTGTGTGTTCCCAAAGGAACATATTCTCCAAGAAGACGTCTTAAGCTAAAATTTTGCCTAACTTCCCTGATTTGCAAATCTACAAAAACAACTATTCAAATTATAACAGTAGTGTTCAAAGCTCAACTCTCAGGCCATCCCAAACCTCATCTCCCTTACTGCCTGTACTGTGGTGGGTGTTTTCCCCTCCCTTGTGTAGAACACCAAGCATCACTTCTGTGCTTTTCTTTTGGCAGGGGAACTTTCAAACCAGGCAACACATACTTGAACTATATTGATACAGAAATTTCTGGGAACATTTCAAAAGTTGAGTTTCTCTGGAAAAAGCCTCTGGGTCATGTAGACAGAGGCTGCATGGGAGCTGAAGAAGTCACAATAATATCTGGAGAAAATGGAAATAGGTAAGTACACAATCTCATGGTGTTCCAGTCTGTGGGTGAGGGGGATGGGGGTGGGAAGGGAGGGGAACAACAAGCAAATAACCAAGGGAAAAAAAGGAAAGAGGCGGGGGGGTGGGGGGGAAGAAAGGAAGGAAAAAATAAACAAAACATCTTTGCATCATATTGTGTTCCCTAAAGTAAATGGGTAAATAGGAGTCTAACCCAAATTTCCTGGCAGTACCTGGGTGTTTCACTGAATACAGTTATTCCCACCAGCTCAGCACTGCAGCCAGACCTCCCCAAAAGCCAGAGATACCAAATCTGAAATTCAGAGAGGCATGTAGCCCTGCAGTTGTAAAAAATATAGAAGGTTTTCTCCTAAATTACAGTTTCATGTGCCTATATTTCCATCAGCACAGCACAGCAGAAACACCTCTGCAGAGTACAACAATATACTTGCCTAGGCAAGGTACCCCAGGCTGCCTCCAACCTCAGCCCGTGGCACCCACAGGACTTCAGATACACTTTAGGAGCACACTGCTTGTTTAGTCGTAACCAAAATGAATCCAGCTGTTGCACGCACAGCACTCTGCCATGTAAATAAAAGTGTGGGAAGTGGTGAAAATGGAGTGAGAAATTCCCTTCAAAAACACGCTCTTGTCTCAAATTAAAATGGTAATGGAGTCTGAGCATAAAGGCAAACACATCCTAAAGTTTAAGAATTAGTCACTAACTAGTAATTCTTGTAAAAGAATAAATTCATAACACACACTTCATATTCACAGTCTACTGGAACTCATGCTTTGACCTGACATGAAATAAAAAGAGGATTTACATTAATTTTGTTGGGCTGCTGCTAAGAAAATGTCCCATTGTACTGAAAAATATTCCCTTAAACTCTTCCCCCCTTGGCAGGTCTGTGTTCTGTGGGTGTGGAACTGTGCAGCCAAGCAAGTGGCAAGCCCTGGCCCTTTGCTGAGGCTCCCCAGGAGTGCTGTGGTTGTCCACTGTGGCAGCACTCACCGTCTGGAAGGGGACAATTCAGTCAGCAGCAAACGAGGCTTCCTCAACACGTCTTGAAAAATTTGCCCAGCCCACTGCAAAACTCTATTTCCAAGTTAGTGTTGCCAGCTTTTCTCCACATAGGGGAGTTACACTCCTGTGAATTGTAATTACAGTGACAGCTAACATGGACGTCACTAGTAACACACATGCAGTGTGGTTATACTTCACAGTGAAGGGGGAAAATAATAAAACAGGGGGAAAAAAAGAGACCTTACCAATTCCCATTTGAAACACTATCATCTTAGAAGGAGCCCCCAAAGACAGGCAACCAAAAAAAAAAAAAATTACTTAGAAAAAGAAATACTAAAAAATAAAAACTAAATAAGAAAAATACAAAAAAGAAAAATGGGCAAGGGAGAGATGAAAGGAGCATAGACAGATGACATTAAATGAAAGTGTATACTTAATCATTCAGGGAAAGGATACTTGCATGCTTCCAGAAGCGTGTGATTGCTTCTATGTCAGGAGTTTGTGGAATGATTTTAAATATAAAAATAATCAGATATAAAATATAAAATACAAAATATAAAAATAATGATGTTGTCTGACATGTCCTGCCTTCCTGAAGAACACATTTAAACAACACGTTAGCAGCACGTCCTAAAGACTGCTTAGGAGCTGGGATTGTGTACCGAGTTGTACAGAGAATCTCTACTATCAAAGTTCACCAGACGTCAAGCAGGATGTGAGGTTTTTCATTTGGGTGAAGAAATTACGTGTATCAATCACATTGGGCAACTGTTCTGCCCCATCCTACCAACCAGCTATTCCAGAGTATTTCCGGTGAGGTTTACCAGAAGGTGTTGATGAGACACATTACACAAGGCTAACTGTGGTTGATGTGTTTCAAATTGTGCAGCAGCAATTTTGAGATGTCAGAACCCTGTCACCTCCTGTGAAATCTGCCGAAGGAGCTTGCTTAGGACATTTGACAAATCAGCCCTCTCAGACTCAATGCTTCATAACCTTACCAACTCCAGGTGAGCAGGGTAGGATCCAGGCAACATCTTCAGCAGGAAGTTCATCTTGAGCAAGAAGGGAATCCCCGCTCCTGTGCTCCCCTGGAGATGTACCAAACAACCCCCCAGGTATTTATACATAGTTGGGAAATATCTGCAGCCAGTCATTACACCATCTTTAACATCCTCCATAAATCACACATGGCTTTCTGCCCTACAGTTGCACAAATTAAAGAGACTTAAAGAGGGGGGAAAGAAAGACTTGTTTTGCCTTTCTTACAGTCAGGAACTAAAGCAAAATAACTGCAAATATTTCCCTCAGGATCACAAAAACCCATGTGCAGCAGGGCCAGGATCTGGGTTTAATGACATGAGACAGGAGTGTGATCAGTGCCATGTAAGGCATCGCTTCTCACAGGAAGGAGACAACGTCCCCTTGAACTCAAGACTTGTCTAAAGCCCATCCCCTCCTGCCTCCATACTTGACTGTGACACTTCTGCAGTTCTAAAAACTAATTTGATGGTTTTATGAATAATAACTCATATTCCTTCAAAAACACAAGTTTCATTTGGTTTAATTTTAGACTATTAGTTTCAACAGCGTTCTGACAAAACGTGACAGCTCATATGGGCTGATGACTTATGCTGTAAGTGTGGTAGAGCTGATTAGGCAACTTAAAAATATGCATTTTCTCACCCAATCATTTCAGCTAAAAATAAAATACTGCATTAATTTCTTCCCCTTGTGCTGTCCTGTTTTCATTTTTGTCATATGCTATTTCTTGATTTAAATTTTACTCTTTGATATAGTAGACATCAACACTGCACTTCTTTGCTAGTGTATTTTTAGACAGAGCAAGATACGTTGGATACTGTTACTTTGTATTAATGGAGCTAGTCCAAAAAATGCAACATATCAAATGCACCATTTGATATGTTTGGCTGTCATGTTGAAATGTGCTTCATTTCTCCAGGGTTCTTAAGAACATATTAGGATTTGCATTCAGTCTTTTACATTATTTAGATATTCTGCCACACTGTAAGTGCTTCAGAATTACAATGCAGATTTAATTCTATACCCCTTAAGCACGTGTTCGCTACAAAAATTATGACAAGGCTAAATTGCTAACAAAGCCTTTATAAAGCTTTCAGCCTCAGTCCCTTTGCTCTCTCGTGACACTTTCTTTGACAACAGGATAAGGTAAAACAAGCGCAAAACACACACAAACATACCTCTTGAACCTTTCATAGAAGGGGACAGCAATAACAAGCAAGATATGAACTGTCCACTTAAGTCATCTCTATTTGCTTTATATGTGATTCAGAAAAGTAATTTTAGGAGAAAATTTATGCCTGTCATAAGGGGACATGTGCAGGTGTGCAAATGAGAAAACAAATTTTTCTCCACTAGCAGGAATAAAATACTCTATTGCATTGCACAGCAGTTTCTCTCCTTTCCAAACATCACAGACTATCAAAATGTCCCTCATAAATATTTGTGAGCCCAGAATTAAAATAACAAAAATAATTACAACTAATTAAATAGAATCAATAGGCAGAGATCTCAGTGGTCAGTTTGTGCAATTTCTCTTCCTACTTTTGATCCTGTCTTAATCTGTGGCTTTTCAGATTTTTTTCATGCTACTCTAATGCAGCAGAATATATTGATAAAATCCTTGTAAAATGGCCATAAATTTGCAGGAATTTCATCAGGTCTTTCATCTTTCTTAGCAATGAAACCTGACAAGGCTCTTTCACAGAAAGCCTCCCCAGTGCCTTCATTATGCCTTTAAGACCATCTCCTTTCTGGTTATATCATTTTATAGACCTGTCACTTGCCAACATCTTTCCTTGCAGAAACTCAGCAGGAAAACCCTTTGGTTTTTTTCCCAGGTAAAAACCGATCAGGCTTTTTTAATCTTCTCTACCTAATCTGTATTTTGTGTATTCCTACATGATTTTTATCATGATTTTTTCCTCTCTCCAGACTTCTGTTACCCCAAGAACAGCTAATTCTTTTCCACATAGTCACATTTGGAGAAGTTTTCTGACGTCTCCTTTTATATTTAATTCAGATTAGAGTCATTATCTCTGGCTTCTCAGAAGTGAGTGGATGACTACAGTGGCTCAATGCCCAAGAACACACATCCTTGAAGGTGCTTTTGGTAGACCTGAAATAAGTTTTTCACTTTTGTCAGCCCACAGTTGTGTCAAACCACTTACCAACTCACCTGTAAGATCACATTATCTGGCAGCAAGTCTGTTTTCCCAGTTACCATTCTTGCAGGCACATCTCACTCCCACATCTTGCATTTCCTCCTGGATATTTTCATAGCAAAATTATTTAACTACAGTCCCCTGCTCCTTTCCTTCAGTGCAAATTACTGATTTTTCCTACAGCAGCCTCCAATTGTCAAATATGTATCTGTTATATAGAAGGCAAAACTAAAACTTTGGAAAGTGATTTTGCTGAGACTTCAGTGCAGTTGGGGTATTCTGTGTAACTCCTGGCTCTGGAAGTTTTTTCAGGCTCCTGGGACAGAAGCAAAGCAAAAAAATGTGTGCATGCCCAACACTTATTTGAGTTATTTTTCCAAAATCAAAGCTGACTGGAGTGTTGGAGTCAAAACTGGGAGGGTAAATAATTGATCTATCACAGGCCTATCAGTAAATCTATCTAGAGGGTCTCTCTACAAAACTTTTGGCTCTCTTAATCTGCTTTCTTCATAACGTGGTGTCAGGGGCTTTGTAATTTCAGAGTCTCCAAGTTTCTACAAGTTAGTCTGTTTCCAACAATTAGGAAGCAGAAGTTGATAGCTTGCCCAAATCCGTTTTTATGGCGTATTTCCAAGGTAAAGCAGAGCCAATAATCTGTTATTTATCTTTAACTATCAAAGGCATAAGAACTTCCAGAAAGGACATGCATCATCCCCGGCCCTTGCACAAACAGAGCACGCCCACGCTGCTGGGCTGCAGGAATACACAACTCCCCTCCCTTCCTCGTTGCCACCACAGGGCTGGATGGGGCAAGTGCCTTGCAACACCGGAAGCATAAGCAATATGCGAAAATACAGGCTGGCAGTGGTGTCAGTCCTCTGGCCATCCCGTAATTTTTTTCCTTTTTTGTGGCACTGGGAATGCTCGAGGCCAAATGCAGGAGATGTCCAGAGTCATGGGCTGTGTATGAGCTTGTCAGAGCCATGCTTTTATCTACACAGTCATGATTTGCATTTGCCTCTCAATTGCCAAGGCAAATCTACAGCTATTCCCTTTTATTTCACCTGATTCTTTCAAATGAGTTTAATATTCTAGCACTAATAGGACATGAAGTGTTCAGAATAATGAACTTCAGCCTCTTCCCTTTAATTCTGCCCATTACTTGCAAACAAAATCTGGCTCTCCTTACTGCCTCCTCTCTGCCTTTGGTTACTTTCATCATCTGCTCTAAAACTCTGTCTTCTAGTGTTATTTCCTTTAAATACTATACTCCATACATCTCCAGCACACAAACCATTACCTTTGCTTGCTTTGACTGATTTAATTAACAGCCAGCATGTATTATGGAAAATCATAAATATTTATTATTCCAAAACATTCCTTTTATTACTGTTGCATGATACTGCAAAGGATACGCTAAAGCAAATTAGTTTTGTCTCTATTCAATATAAAATTTGTTAACTTGACTAGAAAGAACACATTGGAGTTAGGCAATAGAGATATCAAGCAAGTCTTTTCTTCATGGCTCTGCCACTCAGAGACTACAGGAAAGATCCTCCAAAGAGCTGAGTGGGTGTTGTCTATACATATTAACAATTCTCTTGGGGATGAAATACACAAAGCTGCTTCCAGATGACCTCCATCCAAGCTAAGAAATTCATTAACCATCTACAATCTAAAATTGAAATGAGAGAGAAAAATGTTGCTTTTACAATTTTATACACTTATCTTTCTATGACAGCCTTGGGAATTTATATATCGCTGCACTTGAAACACAGTTTCTGAGATTCCTTTGGAGAACATGATTCTCAGTGTTTTGACCCTCTTTTTCCTACCTGTGTGAAGGCCACCACTACCAAAATGCATTCATGTCCTTGATAATTCTCAGGCTGACATTTTTAAAACCACTGGATGTGTTCACTTGCATATTGTCAGAGACAACTGCAAAAGCCAGACCTTTCTTCCTGCTAACAAAAGCCTATTGTCCCTCTTGAGACATAAAAACGGGCCCAGAAAAAATTGACCGCTCCTAAAAGGAGATAGACCTCAAAACTCTACAACATGGGTTAGAAATTATTTTTACTATTAATTCTGGCTTTTTATACTGGGCTGCATTAATTTAATCTGCACCACTGTGTATTCCCTGTGACATACACCAACAGAGAAACTTGGTGGCACTGTTGCATCACTCACACACAAAGACTAGCTGTGGAAAGAGCAGCAAAATATTTGAGCATATCCATCAATCCTTGTCCCCTAAAAATATTTCAAAGGGGTCTGACTACCACACAAAGATCTTCACCCGTTTCTGAAGATGTTTCATCATAAATAGAGGCACCAGTTTCACTGGCTGCTTCCCATTTAACTTACATGCCAGAATTTTGACAAATGGGGCACACGAGGGACACATGACATTCCCTATCTCTTTTCCTTGGCTCCCCAAACTCATTCCTGCCCAGACTTATTTAATGAGCCACATTGTTCTGAGGAGATACATGTGCCATAACTGCTGCCAAATTCCCATCTTCCAGTCAAGGAACACAGCCCAGAGTGCTGAGAACGTCTTATTAGCTAGATCTGTTCTGTCTTACCTGAAATTACATACAAGTCTTCAGTGTAAGCAGCCATTAAATCCAAGATCCAGTCCCTTACCAGCCACTGCTTCCTCCACATTCCTCTGAGACTTCTTTCTAATGCTTACCTTCATATATGGCATTGGCTTGCACCACTTTACCAACACGAACAAGCTGCTATTTCTGAAATTATATCTGCTTTCAGGCAATGCACATATCTCAAGACCACAAATTGGCTCCTTATGTGAACCGTAGATTCAGCCCAAGTTACTTCCTGCCCTTAGGCACTTGAATCACTCCTTGTGTAAGGATGGCAGTCGCTCCTACACAGTTGCCTGGACAGGTGATTGTGGCAGCACCCATCCTGCAGGTAGCAGTGCAGGGGCCTGAGTCTTCCCCAGCAACTGAAAGAACTGGGTTCTGACACAGCTGTGACTCACAGCCTCCGGAGCACAGAAGAGAACCTGGGATTTACATGATGGACAAGTCATGAAAAGATGAATGACATGATTATCATTATGCTGTCCTTCTGCCTGAAACAATTTTGAATGAAAGTGGCCGTGATTTCTCTCGTCTAAGTGCATCACAATATTGTCAGCATATACCAGTTATATTCAGAGCATGTCAGCTGATAAGAGAGCTTGGTACAGAGACACCTGATCTGTGAATCCCACATGGCCTTATGATTTGTCAAGATGGCAGAGGGTAGACAGAGCCTGATTAACTTCAACAGAAAAGCTATTAAATGCTCAGATATCTATATTGTCCCAAAGTTGTAAGACTATTTTGTCTTCCTACTTTTTAAAAGAAGCAGGTCTGCTCTTGATAAAAACAAAAAAAAATTTAAAAATTAAAAATTACAAATTTGATTATATGAAGACCTACAAGGGTTTGTTTTGACAAGGTATGTATATCAGATAGCTAACAGACAGCTGGTGGCTTCTAGAGGAGGACAGAAAGCAGGGAAATTAATCTCCTGTTCTCAACTCCCCAGCAGAGGAAGGTCAGTCCATTACCTGTAACATGAGCTTGCAATAATCAGTTAACTCAGGAAAGCAATTTCATGTTGACTGGTATGAATGTTACGTACAGTAACCCTTCTGAGGGCTCAAATGGCCTCATCTTGCTTTTCTTCAAACTAACAAAACTCAAAGAGCTGAAAATTTTGATGAACTAGATACAACCAGGGCCAAGAAAAGGCAACATCTGTTCCATCCAGCAGGGAGGGCATCATTCTTACAAAGGCTCTCACTCACTCACACCAAGCCTATAATTAGAGACCGTGTGGGAAGGTCTGCACCTACCGTGGGACTGATTGCAAGTGAAAAGAGCCAGTAGCAACCAGGATTTGACAGGGAGCTGGTTGAACGGAGTGTGCAAAGCAGCAACCCTGTCTGCATTCAGAGGGGTAAGTGGCTGAGAAATTGGTGGGGCTTGGGGGCAAGTGTCCATACCAACTGCTGGTTGGGGCTGGAGGACTGTAGGAACTCCTGCTTGAACACAGACAGGCTGAATGGTAAGGTCTGAGCCAACATGCACAAAGCAAACAGCAGCACTCAGAGTGATCCTCAAAGGAGAGAGACCCTGGCACATGCTACAAGGCTTAAAACTTTTCAATTCCAGGAAATCCCAGTAGGAGATGAGAATTTCTGGGCTGTGGCAATGTAATGCAGCTAGGAAAACAGGGTGGGTTCAGTGGGGCTAAGGTATTTTAAGACTGAATATATCCCTATGTTTTTAAAGGAAGAACAAAATAACAGTATTTATAGATGGTAGCTGGACATTTTTTATTTTTAAGGGAAAAGGCTGGAGAACACAAATAACAGAGGAAATGAAAAAGGATGATAATGTTTCGTATTTAAGCGTTATTAGGAGCACTGCAAATTTGAAGAGAGAATGGAAATGGGGAAGAATTATAGAGCTGTTATGCAGAAGAATATGGAAAATGAGACATTTTTTGCTGGACTACTGTACACATAGAGACTTGAATAAGTCATTGGCAAGGCTTATTCTACACTTCAGAAATGGCAAAAGGCCAATATCATTGGTCTTGGAGCTGACCAAGTTTAAAAGCAGCCTAATCATGAAGACAAGACAGTGGACATCATCCTGGAAACACAGACAAGTTGCCAGGTGGTGGCTACAAATCAGCTGAAGTCTCCCTAGTTACTCAGAACTGGCACAGCCACTTCCCAAAACTGAATCATGTTTGTTTTGGTTTGTTTTTTTATGATGCTTGTACTAGGAGTAAATTATCATAATTGTCTGTGTAAATTTGAATGTGTGAATACCAGTAAAAGGTCAAGGTGAGAACCCTATTATTTAGGGAATATGAGCGAATACTGCAAAGCCAGAAGCCAAGGACTTATTATTTAATAGGTTTACTTTATCATTATCCTACAATTTCTTTAGATTGTTCAACATTTCTAAGAAACTGACCTAAAAACCTTAAAAGTCTAAATATTACAGCACCCTCCAGCATATTTACTACCCTTTTATTGGAGTGCTTCCCACATTAAACACCTCAAGAAAACAATTTGCATCATTATCCTGAGTCATTCAGGTCAATGCCCTGGTCCACTGTTTCAGATTCAGTTTAAGAGGTCAGCTGACACTTGGAAAAATCTACTGCCCAGACCAGACAACCTCTGTGAGCCCGGCCTTGCCTTGGTTGTTAGCTCGTATTGAGTGGCTTGGAGGAAGAAAATCTACAAAAGGTTCTGAACACCTTTGCTCTGCCACACAATAGATTTCTCTAATGTTTAATCTGTATTCAATTAAGATCAGTTTCCTTCACTGTGCCTACAAGCAGATGAGCAAGCAGGAAAGGCGAGTGGCTAATGCCAATTATTTATACTTATTTGCATTAAAGCAGAGCCAAAGACCCTTCATTCAGAATCAGGACCCTACTATGGGGAGGAGCTGGAGGTTAAATTAAGTCTTCTAACAATTAAGCCAATTACTCTGCTACCTGAATTAGTGCACCATATCACCAGCATTTTGCCCAGTCCTGTGCACACCAGTTTTCTGTATTTGATACTCTGGACAAAGAGTGTGCTGGGGCTGTGCCTGGCAGAGATGGTATGCTTTGTGTACGTGTATAAAACAGGCTGAACAACAAAATTACATTAAAATGAAACAAACCCAGAAAATCATATTTGTACTTTCAGATATTTTTGTATGGATGAATATGCACATGATCCCCTTAATGAAGACTGATTATACTGTTGTAATTTTTATAATTTTTTCCCCCCTTAGTTTCTTTTACCATTTGAGTAAAGTCCAATGCTTGGGTGTGCAATTAGCAAGTGTTCTCTAAATGTCCCAGGCTCAAAGCCGTGCAAGAAATCCCTGACAGAACAGGAAATTTAACCTATAGCTTCTATAGCCAAGGCATATATGCTACACTCTGGATGTGTTCTTCTCCCTTGTGTTGTTTTTACACTTTTAACTGAGCTCTGAGCCAAATTACCAGAAAATATAAAAAGCTAAAACAAAACAATGGAAAGAAAGAACTGCAAAAATATTCTCTGTTTAAGGACAGTGCCAGTGCAGGAAAAATAGGAAGAAGTGTGGTGGTAAGGCCAGAAAAAATTGAAAAAATCATAAATCAAAAAGACCTGAAAGAAGGTAAAAAATTTGAACTGCAATATTGCAGGAGGGAAAGCAGACCTGAAAATTGGAAAGTTGGCATGTGACTGAAGGGCAGAAGATGCAATGCTTAACCTTGTTAACAGATGAATGTGAACCAGGACTGCAGAGGGTTACTCCTGAAGGGGCTGTTCCCCCAGTGCTGTTTGCTTTGCACTGTACTATATTAAAAAAGGCTGTTTCCTACCTCACCATAAACTGCTGAGATGAAACTTCCCATCTGCCCTTCTTGAAACGCAAGACAAAGAAGTGGAAGGCACTGTCCAGATCATCCACCCTTGTTCATGCCACCTCTCACTGTCACATGAAAATGAGATGAAACTCCATATCAAAACTAGCTATGTTTCTGTCCTGTGCCTCCAGCTGGGTGGCTATTTCAGGACACCTTGCTGGATTTCATTTTTCCATAGCTAGTTCTTGTTTCACCACTGTTGCTTGCCTAAGTATCACAGCTCCTTTTGTGTTCTCAGGTTGCGTCTTTGGGGAAAAACCATTTGCAGTCTGAGCCCTTGCACTCCTAAACTAAAAAGTCCTCTGTTCTCTTCTTTGCCATTCCTCACAATGATCCAAGAAGACTTTGTTTTAATCATCTCTGTTTTTTTCAATATGCTTGTTGAAATGTGCATGCAGCACCAATGAAACCTCTGTGGTCTTTAAAAAATAGCCCCATAGCTAAAAACCATGATCGTAGCTTGATCATGATATATGATAGGAGATATATTATATAATATGATGGTGCACAGTAGCACGAACTGTATTTGCAAATCCAGGAGCTGCCATCTAGTTATTTCAGCTGTAGCCTGAAATGCAATAATTACCCAATTTTTAATCTACTTAATCCATGCATTTAATTTTAATCTGCTTAACTGTTGTAGTACTGCATGTATATCATTTTACTTTCTTAATCAAAATATTAAGTGGCAGAGGAGATATTCTTAAAATCCCCGTATCATGCGACTTAAAATGTTCATCTTCCAAGATTCTCAGTTTGTCATGTCGTGTATCTGAATTCAATTACACAATCTTTTAACAGTTTTCCACAATTTTTCTTTCACAACTGAGTAACCTGTGCAGAGGTTTGTTTTTCTGCCTCAGAAACTCCACGGGTCTCAAATTCCTCAGGTCATTCATCCTATTTTTTTTACCTGTTATGATATTAGTTTTCTTCAAATGATGTATCTGGAATTTTCTTACAAATCAATAACTTAAAAAAAAAGTCAGTACTTTTTAAATAGACTTTTATATTTTTAAGGATCTCAGCTATGAGTTACTGAAGTCCAATGACTTTAGAATATTTCGTTTCAGCAGCTGTTCTACAGCAGCTCTAGAATTATTGTTTGAACAGAGTATCACCATGAATATTTCTTTTTTCTGGTAAGAATATCAGCTGGTTGTGGTAGCAAGAGATAAAAAATTGCGTCTTTTTAATCCTTTCATGAATATTTCTTCTTAACTCATATCTTAATTTTAATGGCCATAAATGTACATGCTGGCATTGACATTTTCCCTATGAAATCTGTGCCTTTAATTGTCAGTTACCAATATTTCCCTTTTTTTGTTCTCTTGTCTTCCAGTTTCATCCACTTTGCCAAGTTACCCATAGGTTTTGAATATCTTTTCTGTAACTTTTTTCCAGCATAATCCTTTCTTCATTAAAGAAAACAGTGGCCATTTCGTATCCTGGTACTGCTCACCAGAGAGAGAAACAACAAGGGTTATAAGAGAATGGTGAGTAAAATTCTTAGCAATTTGATAAATACTGAATTTTGTTTATTTTTAAATTTATTGCAGTGAAATTATTGGGTGAAAATGAAAACTCCTGATATTTGGGCTTGCTTCTCATTGATAGAATCCATGTATCTGCCTGTGTGTCTGTCCTAAGGAAGGTGTGTGGGTACATGTGTGGGACTTAAATGTACGCTGTTGACAGTCATTATGCAGACTTTTTCATATCTCACACACCATCCACTGGTGCCCCATGAATCACAGATTGAGCAAGTGTCCTGAAGGTGACTTGATGGCCTACTGTGGAGGACACCCACTGCTCCAGAGTAGCTTTTATACATTAGGATGTCAGTCTATGAAAATTTGCAGTTTTTAATCCAAGCCCCCACCCCGCCCCGATCTGAACAGTAATTTAGAATTATTTAGTGCTGGTTTTGCTTCAGAAGTGCATGTCTTCTGTCCATTGAGTGTATTAACTAAGTGCTCAGCAGCCTCTTGCCAGCAGTACTGCCTAGGCTGAGATCACATTCCCAAACAAGTCCTTCCAGTTCCTCTTGTTCAGCACTACGCCTCTTAAATGCCCAGTGAAAGAATTTTCAGGTTGTATGCTGCCTAAACTCTTTTTACAGAGACATAATTTTTTGAACTCTTTGCAATCTTTTTCATCATTAACATAGATCAATATACAAAGGCTTCCTACTAAAAAAATTGTCTTCTCTCCAAATTAAATCTCTCAATTACAGAATGTATCAACATTCCACAAATAATAAAATTTCTGCTTCTTTTACTAACCTAGGTACGTGTTCATTTCTATTTTCTGCCTTCAAAGGAACATCCTCTAAAAGAAACTATTGATCACCTTTATTTGGCAACCATCTCCCACATTTGCTAAAATCATTACCAGCCTTTTAGATTTTGGTTTTGAAAAGAAATGACAGTATTCTTCCTGCTCTAGTGTTCCCGACATGGACTATACATCTCCTGGGTATGAGGCCTGTCCATTAAATATGAACAAATGTCCCTGAGCCCTTTAATTTATTTGATGAGCTGCATCATCTGTGATTTTCCTGCACTGCCATCATATTCTTGCCAGATATTCCAGCTGAATGGAGCTGCTCCTTTTGGCTAACACTTCTCTGTTCTTGTCCTTCACTGCTGAGAATAACTCCTGATCCTTTTCTCTCCTATCCTTACTGCCAGACTTTCTCTCTGATTTCCACTCTCCTCAAGCAGACTGTTGTCTGTTAGCTACGTCACTGGATAATTTAGACTTGGGATCAGAATTGTATTTCCAAGGAAATTTCATAATTCCTCTCAGCTCTGCACTTTGCACCTCCTGCTCACTGCTTAGATACTCATCCTTAGGTACTCCTTAGATACTCACTCCTCTGCCCTAACACAATAACAAGTTATTACCAAATAGAGACTTCAGAGTTTATTAGAGTGCTGCTACTCACTCTCTGACCTATCCCATTTGGCATTGTTAGGAAACCATGTCTTACAGCCAAGTAATTCAACCTCCACCAAAACCAAGTACGTAGATGGATCACACACACCGCCTGCCTGATATTTGTCACAGGAGATTCAAGGAGAAATTCTGTAAAATTCCCAGTTATTTTTTCCTTGTTTCCAAGTGTCAAGGAGCTCTGGAGCATGTTCTTCTAACTTGCTCACATCTGTAAAAGTATGCCTTGAAGGGTGTTACCCACATAGTGAGATTATAACTACTAAATTTACCATTTTTTTCTTAATATTTCTAATGAGCTATCCCAGTGGCCAAGGGAGACAGCTCAAATTTTTGGTTTAAAATAAAAGCAGTATGTTGAAAATGGGAGGCAGATGCCACAGAAAACACCTAGAAAAAGAGGAATTTGAGAACAGTGAATGAAGAAAACGGGAGCAGAGGAGAAAAGTGAAATACATGAAAGCCTTGCCCTGGAAAACACAAATAAAGAAGCACTGAGGAAAGGAATACATGTAAAGTCAGGGATATGAAAGTGCATAAATAAAAAGAGCCCTGGCTAAAAACAGCCCAAAGAGCTTAAAGATAGAATCATATCATTGTTTCGGATGGAAAAAAACCTATAAGATCATTAAGTCCAATCCTTAACCTGACACTGCCAAGTCCACCACTAAATCATATCCCTGAGTGCCACATTTATACACCTTTTAAATCCCTTCAGGGATGGTGAGTCCACTGCTTCTCTGGGCAGCCTGTTCCACTTGACAGTGCTTTCAGTACAGAAATTTTCCCCAGTATTCCATCTAAGCCTCCCCTGGCACAGCCTGAGGCCGTTTCCTCTCACCCTGTCACTGGTAGCCTGGGAGAAGAGCCTGACCTTTCAGGTAGTTGTAGGAAGTGATAAGGTCAGCCCTGAGCCTCCTTTCCTTCAGGCTGAGCCCCCCCAGCCATTCCTCATCAGACTTGTGCTCCAGACCCTTCACCGGCTTTGTTCCCTTCTCTGGAATTGCTCCAGCAGCTCAATGTCTTTCTTGCAGTCTTTCAGCTGCCAGCTGTGCAGACTTTAACAAGTTACAGGTATCACTGTCTTTGTTCCACCCATCTCCTCACAGCTGAAGGAAAATCAGGACCTTGTGATCTGGTTAATTCCCTCAGCAACCTGCATGTAGTACTGACTGTGTGAGAAATGCAAGGATCAGCAAAACCAAGCGGTGGGGAAGGATGACTTCCCACGTCCTGCTGGCAACACTCCTCCTAAAGCAGCCCAGGATGATAAAGGCTGTTGGGCACGTTGCTGGGCTGTGGTCAATTGGTGCCCACCAGGACACTCAGGCCTCGTTCTGCAAAGCTTCTTTCTGGCTGATGGGACCCCACTGTGCACAGACCAGTGTGGGAAGTTATTCCTCCTCCAGGTGCAGGTCTTCGCAATTCCCTTTGTGTTACACTCCTTTAAAAAGGAAAGATCAGCCTAAATAAAATGCTTAACCTGTGTATTCAATTTGCTTTAGGTGGTTGGAATGTGGATTGTTGCATTTTATGTCCTTGGCACAGCAGCAGGTGAGACATTATATCTTTAAAAACTTACCAATAGAAAGCGAATTCAGAGCAAATGACATATAGGAGATGATGACTGTTATTTTCCTTTACTTGGAAATTGTAGTATGATTTACAGGTCATTGTATGACAATGTCCATTCCTGTGCATAGAACTAATGCTAAAAGGCTCTGCTTTGTTTAAAATTTATTATTAAGAACACAAGAGGCATAATTCTGTGCTGAAAGTCAACAGAGAAATTCAGAGTCACGTGTCCTACTTCTACCAAGGAAATTCAAGAGCTGTCTTTACATTGCTGTCATATAAAAAGAACTGATCAGCAACAGGGTGCTTAGCACAACAGTGCTGAATCATAAAAGTTGGGTATAAGTAAGCATGAGACCCATCTGATCTAGAATAAACTGCTATACTAAAATAAATGTTTGTATCATTCACAGTACAAGGCTACTGGGTAGATATTCTTCACTCCTTTGAGCAGAAACACAATGCTTTGGAGTAGAAACCATGCAGGAGCAATTCTAATAACTACTTCTTTAAAAAGCTCTTTTTAAAGGAAAACTGAACTAATCCTTTACAAGCCTAGAAAATTATGTCAAAACAGTGTGTGGGTCTTTACTCGGTTCATCCTCAAATGATTTAGCTCCACTAGTGTAACCCATTTCAGGCAATACGCATGAAGGAAACAAGAATGAACTTAGAAAATGAGTTTCAAAATTAAACATAAAATTAAGTACTTAATTTTCTGCTCTTCAGACTGTTGTAGTCCCAAATACATCATCAAGCATAAGGGAATCAGACATAAACAAGTCATTTCTTCTACTCTAGGTAAAGAAGTTTGCTACCCCAGGCTTGGCTGTTTTACAGATGACCCACCCTGGTCTGGGATACCAGGGAGACTTCTGACAGGGTTGCCTGATTCTCCAGAAGAGATGAACATCAGCTTCTCTCTCTACACCAGAGAAACAGGAAATAACTCACAGGTGCTATTTATTTTTAATGTCAAAAACTGACTAAACTTACAAATGCGAACTTGTTCCCAAGTCTATGTCAGTCACCACAGGCAGACAAGTCAAAATGAGAAGGTAGTTTGAAGTGAATGTACTTTGGGGTAAAGCGCAGACACACAAAAAATGTTATGGATGAACTGTAGGACACAAAAGGTTTCCTGGTATTTTCCTGCACAAGGATATAGGTTATGGCAGACTACTGTTTGCATGTATTTAGGTCTCTGAGCAATGCTGCAACCTCCTTCAAATAAACAGCCTTCTGAGTATCCAATGGGAGAGCAAACACTGCAGACTTAAAGAGGAGATGACCTACAAGATATTGTGGCTTTTAAAAGTAAAAGTCTGAATATGACTTATTTTATGCAATTTCCAAACCCACCTTGAAACTGGAGTGATTTTATGTTCTCATCTGTCTCTCTGCACTCTGAAAGTAGAACTACTCAAGTTGCTTATGCCCTGAAATACTGAGCAGAGCAACGTGGAAGAACCTAGAAGATCAGGAGCTGGGACCACGTCTCTCAGTAAATGCTTATGAAGCTGCCAAATTGCTTTCAGACCCCCAAACCTGGTGTCCCCTGAGCTGTACAGGGATCCTTAGGATTCCTCTAAACTATGTCCCATCACGAGCTATGATGCCACCACTGCCCTTGCAGACATCATTGCTTACAGCAATCCCAGTTGCCACACTGAGAATATAATCCTCCAACGATGAGAACTTATACCTGTGATAAACTTCTACAGTCTGCAGAGCAGGGACATGTGAGGACACATGATACACTCAGCGGGTTACTCAGCAGTTCTGTTGCTGATAAAATAAATCACAATACATCTTGCACTGCTTCCCAGACATTAAACTTAAGTATATCTATTATCTGTGGCACAGCCCATCCACACCCAAACTCCCTGAGCTCTCATCACAGCCCCTGTATTTGTTTGAAAACAATACAGACAGTCAGATATCATTCTCCAAGAAAAATACATAATTAAGTAGCTTGCAGCAATGTGTGAAGATCAATTTCAGCCCTACTGAATGCAGTTCCTGCATAAAGTTCTTCCAGCCTTTCTGGAATAGCTAATGACAAAAACAGGCTGCTGCTTCGATGCAGAGCAGCACATTGAAGCCAGAGGTCAGGTCAGTAGAAGGACAAGCTGAAGTAGGAACTGTGGAGCTGGTGGGCTGCTCCCTGGAGGAACTCATCCAAACCAGGCCAACAGGCACTACGTGACACTATGACCTTTTTAGTTTGCTTTATATTCCACCAAAGGGGGTTCTTCCTGCATTAAGCAGATAGGAGCATCAGAAACCACATGGGCACAACTGCTCTGGAAACCATAGTGGAACTGAGAAAGGAGGGTTACAGGGGTCCCCAAGTTCCAAAAATCACACTTTGTCCATTCAAAGTAGGTCATTTAGTCCTGCAGATGGGGATGACCTACCTGACTTTTTTGAATATTTGAAAATTTGAGTAGATAATTTTATTTATTTCTTTTTCTTTTAACATACAGGTGATATCAGCAATAAACGGCTCAACCATCCAAAACTCACGCTTTTCTTCACGTAGGAAAACCTCCTTCATCATTCATGGATTTGGCAGCACCGGAAAAACAGGCTGGGTGGTAGAAATGTGCTTGGTATGAGAGAGCATCCTCTGATTTCCATCAGCAGTAGTAGCTTTGTCAGTACCCTTTAGGCACTAACATTCACCATTCATTTTGCAATCCATTAAGTAATAGAAGATACGAACCACAAAAGCCAAAATGTTCCTACTTAGGAAGATGTAGCAAAGTCAAGGTTTCTTGGTCCTCTGTGAGGTGTTTCTCTAGAGAGTTTGCATTCCCAAACCCTACAGATCAGACCAAAGCAATAAACTGAACACAGCTGTCCCCAGCCTCTACACCCATGTGGGAATATCGGATTAGACACACCAATTCACTGCTGCTCCCGTTAACAGCAACTGAACCATCCTTCAGTCAAAAGGCCCTCCTGAGTTGTAAAGCTCGAGTTTCAGTCTATAAATACTAATCTGTTTCACCACTACTCAGTTCTTAGAAAAAAATCAACCAAACACAGATAAGAAACAAAATCCAACCAAAGAAACAAACAAAATGCAACTAAATGAACAAACAAAAACAAACAAACAAAACCACAACCCACCAAACTTTTCGCTTTTTGTTTGATCATGGAGTTTAGTGAAAAAAGTGTTTCAAATACGAAATATGGATGCTTCCACAAAACCAGCAGAATGTACCTTGTCTCTGGTAGATGAGCAAGATCTACTCTAGTTGCTGCTTCTTCCATACCGGCAGGGAAAAGGACAAGCTAGAAAAAGACACCAGATCTGCAGCATTACCTTTGTTCATAAATCTATGAAAGCTTTTAATCTAGAAAATTCAATTTCCAATTTTTTTCTTTCTGCCTCTCCACACTGCAAACTTAGGGTCCCTACAGAAGGGGAGAGAGTCCAGGGCATATTATCATTTCAAGCTTCCATTTTCCTTGTCATTCACCTTTAGCTGCTTTTCATAAGTTAATTTTTGTTTCCACTCCCTGTTCTATCTCAGACCTTGAGTGAACCTTAGTTACAGAAAGCTGTAAGTGCAGACTAAGACATAATTCTTCCACTGGAAAAATCACTGATCTCTGCAAAACAGTGCCTAGCATGGAAGTAACTAATGCATTAGCTTTCTTTGCTGAAATTGAACCATTTTGCTCCACTCCAGATCTTTTCAGTTTGACATGACTTTCTCAGTTTTAAAGGCATTTTATAAATATGTCTACTTTCTCTGCAATTCAGGTAAACTACCAACATCCCTCAAAGAAAGCCACATACTGCACATAAAAACAACTGTGCACTTGTATGGCTTTTCCAGATTATTTCAGATATGTATAAAAATGGTGCATAAAGTAAAATATTTGTATTTCAGTTTCCATAATCAATACTTTTTTTGGAAGAATGGGTTGTTATATTCTGTCTAGTAGGAAGATACATGTTTCAGTGTGGTAGGGGTTACAGTGATAGTCCCATTTAGTAAATAATGAGAAATTTCATTATTATGATACCTTTTAATATTTATTCTGATTTAAGTTGAATCTTTGATTGTTATTTGTTTCCTTAAATACTTTGCTTTGTGTGTTCCCACATCAGCTGTTACTGGAAGCGGAAAACATCAACTGCATTGCTGTCGATTGGAAAGAAGGTGCAAAAGGCACCTACGTCAGTGCAGTGAACAACATCCGTGTGATTGGGGCCGAGGTTGCTTATTTCATAACAACTTTACAGGTAAAAGACCCCACTTTACCTCCTACAATTCCTCTGTGGATACGGCGGGGTTATGACACTGCTGCTTTGGGTTTGGACCTTGTCCAGCACGGTCAGGCAGAGCTGTACAGTGCGTGCAGTTGAGATCCAGCTAATTATACTAATTACAAGCCCTGTAAGGACTTTTCACAGACACAAAAGGCGCAAATTAAGCAAATGTGGCTGAGATGATGTGCCAATTAATTAAAGACCAGTAGGTGGCAACATTTCCATACGATGATACAGGCAAGAAGGCATTCCACGGAAATGAGGCAGGGTCAGTGCTTGGGAGGGCTTTGCCAGCGTTATGTACATGTGCTAGAAGTACATTAGTACCTCAGCTTAGCACCACCGAAACGAGCAGCAGCTGGATCGTTTCATAACGCCATATTTGCCGTCTACAGGTGCAATAAAATGTCCAGTTGCCTTCTAGTTGTGAACTGCAAAAATTGTGTATCAGCATTTTCCACTGATTTTGGAAAGGCTTACTGAGTACTTGGAACAGCTCAAAATCAGAATCCTGCCTGGCTATGGATTGATCCTGGTCAGAAGGCGCTCATCTTAAAATGCTGCAAGAGGAAATTCAGAGCCCACAAGGCAACATGCCAACATTGCAGGCACCTAAGAATCAAAGAACACTTTCTTAGATTCTGCTGGGATACAATCTACTGTTCCTACCTAGGAAACTCATACCTAGCCTCCCACATTTGCTCCTGGATCTCTATGTGTAAATCCCAGGTCATTTGAAGATGGGTTCAGTTTTTTGTTTGCTATCTCTGTTCCAGCACCATTTGCAGTCTAGACCTCCCCTTCTTCCCTTAAAAAATTGCATAAGTGATGCTTAGTCTTTTTTTTTTTTCTTTTCCCTAATATACAAACTTTCAGAGTTTGACTGCAGGAAAGGTTAAGCTGCATTGTAAATGGAAGTGCTGCAATAAGATGCATTCAGAGGAATCTGCCCTTTAACACTAAAAGCAGGCTGGTACTACTCATCTGCTTTTATTTTGGCACACACATTACAAAACAAAACTTAATTAAAAGCCTCGAGTAATTAGCAACCTTGTTGGTTTTGGTAGTTACAAAACCCATCAAATCCCTGAATGAAATCTGTCCTCTTTGTACAACCTACACACTGATTAATCTCCCTTTTGACCTTCAATGCACGTGTAATATCTCAGCAGTGCAGCTCTTGTACAGGTGACACTTGGATGTCCCCCCACCTGAGCTTGTCAGTGAAAATATTATTCAGTGATATGATCACATATCCTAAGTAGACATGTAGAGAATAGATATGTGATAAAAAAGGGCTCCATAATAGAGTAAATAAAGAAAAAAAACCAAGATATTTTTAATGGAAGATGACATTAGGCACTGATCCAAATAAGGTTCATATTTTATCACCAAGGGTAGTGGAGTATGGCAAACGAATGCCAATGTGACAGCAGTGAATCCTTCATCACTGGGCATTTCAAATTCCAGATCGGATCATTTTTCTGTCAATTCTTACTGTAATTTAAACAATAATTAACTCAAGGGACTCACACCCTGTTTGCTATGCAGAAAGTCGGTCTAGGTGTTCCCAGAGGCCCATAATGTCAGATGCCCTCCCTGCTTGTTATTCAAAGCCTGTGTTCTTATCTCCCACCACCACCACTTTAATGATCAGAAAATGTTCGGATACTCCCCTTACGAAATCCATTTAATTGGCCACAGTCTGGGAGCACACACTGCAGGAGAAGCGGGAAGAAGGATCCGAGGCATCAGACGGATAACAGGTAGGCTGTTCACTGGGATGCAGAGCCAACGGCACGTGTCTAAAGGAAAGAAACTTGCAACACACTGGTCTGCAGACTGGAATTAAATTATTGGCAGTACTGGACATACCTGTCATGAGAGGATGCAAACTTTATGCTTCTCAGAAACAAGGAAAATTACTACATCTTCTTTCTCAATTTAGATTAAGAGCTCTTTAGGGGAAGATTTTAGTGGAAGGAGAAACATAGCTAACATGTTTGTAATGTTACCATCATTCACTGGGTTACATCAAGCCCCACACAAAGACAAAGCAGCAAGAATACTTAGTTTTACTTATTTGTAAAGCTTTACAGGCCAGTCATAAGCTCACAGGTAATGAAATGCCTCCTTCATTGTGATATTATGCCATTATAGAATCGATTGGAAAACAATATTTTACTTCTGCTGGAATAGGTTTTCATAAAAGCTCACAAAACCATACTACTACATGTTTCTTACAGTTTAGCTTAGAATTCACAGAATTATTGAACATGCCTTGTACAATACTGAACACCTGATGTCATAAGTGGGCAAAAGATGTATTAACATGTGCAACACTTCTCTCCCTCCCTCAACTAATAAGTTTTGGATTTTTTTTTTTTAGGTTTAGACCCAGCTGGGCCCTATTTTGAAGGTACTCCTCCTGAGGTGAGACTGGATCCTTCAGATGCAAACTTTGTTGATGTTATTCACAGTAATGCTGCTCACTTTCCTGCTGCAGGTAAGTGTTCCTGTGCAAGTAAGTACCTGCAGGGAAGGGCATGTCACCGAGACACTGACATCATCACACCCACATCTCAGGGCTTGGAATGTATAACACCACTGGACACCTGGACTTTTACCCAAATGGAGGAACTGTGATGCCTGGATGCACTGATTTAATTCTAGAGATGAAACAAAGTGACTTTGACGCTATTGCAGGTAAACAAACATTTCCAACAGGCATAGTACTTTATTTTTGTTTAATTCTGAAATGTGAACTGTGAGAATAACTGTCCGTCTGGGAGGAAACAGAAAAACAAAAATTCTTTCTGCCTATTTTACTCTCCAGTTAAAAAGGAAATAAGAAACAATAAAGGCTGGAACAGAACAATGCTCCGTAGAGAATGTTGTAGGGAAAGAAGGTCTGATACATGCCTAAGCTTTGCTTCTGTAATTCGAAATTAGACACAGAACCCAAAAAAAAAAAAAAAAGCAGGAAACAGGGAGTCTGCAGGTCTCTAGCAGGAGGTTCTCCTGGCTGAGATACACCAGTGTTGTGACCAAATCAGCAGCATGACACCACCATCTCTGGTTTCTTGCAGACGCTGTAAAGAGCACCCAACACTTAGAAGGCATGAATTAAGCAAAAGCACTCTGTGTTTCCAGGGACTGTCCAAGCCTCACCTCTCTACCTGAGCCTTCTCTCTTTTCAGAGGCTTTGGCCAGGTTGGCAGAAGGCTGGTGGATTCTCCATGCTCTATTAAGCCTTTAAATATCATCTTGCTGTGACATCTAAAATATATAAAATATATGCACGAGTGTCTTCTTTAAAGGGATGATTGCATCATAGCAGATCAACACATCTCACTTGAAGTCATGGGGTAATGGTACACCCTTCTCCAGATAAAATACAGACAAAACAGTAATTTCTACTGCAACTAGAAATATGCAAATCCAGACAAAAAATTAATACAAGACCACACTGCCGTTCCACTCTGTGCCTCAGCTGTTTCCATGGTGAGACAAGTGCAACCCTTGTACAGGGTAATAGGAGGTTATTTCGCTGATGATCATAAACTTTTTCCCAACAGGTCCTACAATCTTTGGGGGGTGCCATCACTCTCGCAGCCATGAGTATTATTTTGAGAGTATCCTCTATCCCACTGGATACCTTGCCTATCCCTGTGAAACGTACAAATCCTTTGAGGCAGTAAGTATATCAGGCCAGGAATGGGGGAGATACAAAGAAAACAATCCAGGTCTCTGGAGCAGGTAGTACTTGGATACTGGTGGCTGTGGTCCCATGGTGTGGTGTAGTGTGGTAGGAGGAAGCACAGCACACAGTAGTTCCCATCAGCTATTCCACTCTGGGAAATGAATCCTGAAGCATAGATGATACCACCAGAATACTGGGAAAAAAGTTAAACCTCCTGGGATTCTCACCCCAAACCTTTATGCAAAGGGCACACAGGTTAGATGTATCTATCCTACTAGTTTCTGGCTGGGAGAAAATACATTTGGAGCCTTCAGAATCCTCGACTGTTCTCTAATTTACATCAGACACAGATTAGAGCACCTAAAAAATATGCACTTATGAGTGATGCTCCTTTTATTTTTCCCAACATCATGTTGTGGTGTGAATGTGGACAAGTTCCCTTCCACTAGGAGGTAAAATTGGCTTATATTTTGTACTGGAATTTAAGAAAAATATTTGAACTACTGGTTTTCAGGCTGTTATTATACACAGGTATCAAACCTGCTCATTCTACATCTTCCTGGGTGTAGGGGCCATTGTCTAGAAAAGGTTTGTCAGGTTTTGGTGGTAAGTTACGACATCATACAGCACTGCCACAGCTTTAAAGATCAGAACAGCATCTTGAGCTTTAATTTCATCAGGGCAAGAATGTAAAAAAATATTTCTCATTAACTGATGCTCTTACTTTCCCTAGGGAGACTGTTTCCCATGTCCACCCGAGGGATGTCCAATGATGGGGCACTATGCTGACAGATTCCCAGATAAACTGAAGAAGGAAAACCAAAAGTATTTTTTAAATACAGCAGCAGATGAACCTTTTGCTGGTAAGTGGAGAAGGTTTGTTACACTTGTCTGAAAAGGGATTGCCTTGATGTGATTTACAGCCATGCACCTGTGTTGCTTCTATAAACAACTAATGTTTTTGACAAAAAATGCTACATTAGTTATCAAAATTGAAGCTCACAAAGTCTTTCATTTGTTAACATAAATGAATTCCAGTTAGGAAAAAAGAACTTTTTCATATACTACCGTTTTTAGAGCTCTTATAGCAATGATAATCTAGATTTGTTTTTATTTATGCAGCTTGGAGACAAAAAGTATTTATCAAACTGTCTGGTGTAAAGAAAACGAGGGGAGATATAAACCTAGTTTTCTACGACACAGAGGGGCACACAAAAGAATATGAAATTGCCAAGTAAGTTAAATTAATATTTCTCTATAGCATTTAATGCTGCTAACATTGATTTACACATTTTCCACATACTTAAGCAGTGTGAACACTTATTCTGCATTTCAAATATTCTGCTTAACATCAGATATGCAATAAGTTACTACATTAACAATGACCCATGAGGGCAGCCGTATGATTGCAAAAAGGAATGGGAGTCACTTCCACTTCCATGAGCTCTGTTTCTGAGCTCCAGCTCACGTGGAGCTCTCCCTGCAGTGATCCCTGCACACACAGGCACTGGGGACAGCCCCAGTCTCACTCTTGTCCTCTCCCCATAATCTCCTGCCACAGGCAGGTACTGGGTTTCATCCTCTGCTTGTTCAGAGTAACACCCCAGACTCCTGGCCCTGTGTCCTGTCCAGAGAATGACAAAAATGCAAATTTCTGTTGTAACAAAGGGGAAAACTGAACATGTCTGGAGAATGTGATTCAATTCAGTAATCTCTGAACTGTTAACGCTGCTGTCTTCGTTCTATTTGCAGTGGAGACCTCTCTCAAGATGAAATCTACACAAAATATCTCGATGTTGAAATTAACCCCAAAAATACTTTGAAAATTGAATTTCTCTGGAATAAAGCTGTATTTTCTCTGCTCTGGGCAAGACTGGGAGCAGAAACAGTCAATATAGTCCACGGAGAAGATGGACGTAGGTAAATATATCCTGTTCAGGTCAGAAGGAATGGGAAAGGTGTGCAAAAACCCCAGAAGACAAGAGTGGAAAATGGTCTTAAATTGGACACATGGTTTGCAATCAACAATGTGAATTTCAGTAATGACAGGGACAAGTTGTTACACTTTGGACAGAAAATCAAATGTTTGAGTAGGCACCAGGGAGTAACTGTCTGGAAAAGAATACAGCAGTGAAAAATTTGGAGTGTATACTCTTTCTCCACAGCAAAACAATTACTAACCAAGATAAAGCAAACCTCATTCCCAGGTGCACTATCAGAATTATTATATAGAAGATCCAGGAAGCAATTACTTTAATTGGAATAACTGGGGTAAGACTGTAACCAGAAGTAGGGTCATTTTCAAGTTTGGAGAGTATACTTCTGGAAAAATGCACTCAGACTGCAGTCTGGAAAAAGAGCAAAAGATTTAGAAAAGTTCAGAGGAGCTGAAGAAAGCATGTTCCTCAATAAAGAAAAACCTGGAGAGGAGGACAAAAACATAGACCTGTGCTGTTTGTGAAGGGTCAACATCAACTATTCCAAATATCCACTGGGTTTAGGTCAAGATTTAATTGGTACATATCACAACAGAAGAAATAATTGGTTAGATATTAGAATAAAAATTATGTTTTGGCATTGTCATGGATTATTTCAAGAAGCTGATGAAATCCCTTTCAGTATGAACTCCTAAAAACCAAAAAGCTGCAAAACTTTGACTGGGGCAATCTAGTTAAGCATGTAACCTAAATAAAGGGAGCTTAACCAGCCACCTTTCTGACTTATTATCTAGAGCTCTCTATTTGTGAATCTAGAGATTAATTTTATTCACGTATTAAAACTTACACTTTACAGCTGCTCCCAAAAGGACATTCACCTTGTTACT
This sequence comes from Acropternis orthonyx, assembly GCA_035583155.1. Classification (NCBI taxonomy): domain Eukaryota; kingdom Metazoa; phylum Chordata; class Aves; order Passeriformes; family Rhinocryptidae; genus Acropternis; species Acropternis orthonyx. Next base: position 29,436,461 of record JAWWEU010000160.1, read on the forward strand.
GTTAATATGCAGATGATACTATTCTGTACAGCAGACTTTTAGGAAGGCTTAAGTGGGATGATGAACTAACAGCCTTCAAGGTGACAGCTGACACCCTTTCATTTTTCACTGGGTGAAAACAGATAAATAAATCTTGATTCAATATATCTTTTTCTTCTCAGGTCAACTTTTTGTGGCCGTGGAACTGTGGCATACGGAGTTCCCCAGTTACTCACACCTTGCTAGAGGACACCAAGTTCTGTACACAGCAGCTGAGCAAACCCTCAGCCCTGTGCATGGAAATATCAGTACACATGGCAATAAAAGCAAAGTAAAAATGGAAAGAAAAAAAAAAAAGTCTGTTTCTTCCTTTGGGTTTTTTTTTCAGTTCTTTGCAAACACACTTGTCAATGTTTTTCATGTTTGAACCAAGTTTGTTGTGCTTGTAACTATGGGAGCAACTAGAAATCACATATACTAAAATCCATTTATAATGCTGCACAGTCTTGCTCTACCAGTGCCTCAAGGCAAGAGCTGAATCCCACCACAATGACAGATAGAAAATCTGGCAAATTATCCAACACTCGAGGCAGCACTTGTCCTCAGAGCAGCCCGTGGCTGAGAATGGCCCCAAAAGCCTCCTTTCCTACAGCCTCTGCTGCTGCTCAAAGCTTTGCAGCCCCACACAAGAACACTGCCCTCAGAAGACACTTTGGGATGAGGCAGGAGCAGAACAAGACGAGGGTATTTCTGCAGCAGGTCAGCACAGCCCTTTGGACACTGCACATGCATGAAAGCAACAGATAAAGGTAAACCTCAAGTGCTCCCCACTTTGGAGGAAGCTAAACACTGAATCCCAGCTCCTGGCTGCTGTTCGATTTCAAACGCGAACCTTTGCTGTGGCCACTGACAGTTCCAGAGAGAAACTCTGGCTTTGAGTAACTCCAGGCTTTGCAAAACCTGGAAAGTGACTATTTCACATTAAAATGAATGCTACTGCTCTGCAAAGCTCCTGGAGCTTGTAAGAGACTGAAGCAAGGAATATTTTTGTAAGTATAAACCCCAAAGTCTAAGTTAATGAACAAGAAGAAAGAGTTAATGATGTTTTCACTCCCATTTCCCCATGTCTGACAGATGATGTAGAAGTACTCAGAAAGATGAACTTCTAAGAAATAGGGGTAGAAATACCATAATAAGAACATATTTATGAGTATAAACATACGAACAAAATATTTGAAAAAAACCCACCACCAACAACAACAAAAAAACCCAACCTGTTGTGTCCTTGACTAAAAACAAAATTAAAAGCATGATTAAACACAAGTTTGAGGTTCAGACAGACAGAACTGCAGTCCAGAGTACTGCAAGTCTCCTGGGGACTTGGCACGTGCCAAGGAAAACGTGCACAATGCTGGGAAGCACCACATCGTGTCCCAGGAGAGATACACAGCATCCTCCAACTCCAGAAATCCAGTCCTCTCCTCTGCCTGCTTCCTATTCCAGACCACAGCTTCTTCAGGATTGCAGAAACATAGCTGTGCCTTAATTTATTGCTTTCCTTCCCAAAAGCCATCCGCCTTCCAAAGCCTCTGAGGCCACAGGGACCAGAACAGCTCCTCCAGGCACAGAGCAGCCTGCATCCTCCGGAGGGAAATGCATCCCAGCCCTGCCTGTTCTTCCTGAAGGAGTTGAAACCCAACTGACCATGGCCTAAGGAATTATGTATTTATGCTGCTTAATTTGTATTATTACAGTGTTGATTAACATCAGCAGACTAATTCTGATAAAATCCCAACTCAAACCTTTTCACCAGCTCTTAAATTAAATGAGAAAGGATGTTCCTCCCTCGTTTTCTACAAGTGTTAAAATTTGTCAGCGTACTAAGGCATGTACTGATTCTCCTGTACCACTGATACAAACATATTGACACACTAAAATGCTACTCCAATTAAAGACAGGAGCACCGAGCCCTAAATCAGTATCAAAGGTGGTGCTTTAGTAAAAAATAAAATTCCATTACTGTTTAAAGAAATAAATTCCACTAGCACAGGTGACAGCAGTGTAACACCTATGCACACAGCTGGTATCCATTTGGTCATTCCCAGAGGTGCAGATTAGGGAATGTCAGCTCTGCAAACACACATGGCCATAAAGCATAGCCAAGCTGACAGAGCTTTCTGAGTGGAGTCAGCTCAGGTCTCATTTCTTCCTGAGTTCACTTACAGCCTTCTCCTAAAATTAAACAGGTCCAAGGGGTTCCCAGACCTAGTCCTGTTTATTTCTACAGGCTATTTTTCACCTTGTAGTTGATTTATCTAGTCAAACAACCTACTGAGCTCTATAGTATTCCTATATAAACCAGCCATATTCCAATGTCTGGGAGGATTTTGAATGTTATTTGTATATATTTCCAATGTGTTTGATTTCAGTTTGTCACCCAGAGAAGAACTTTCTCAAAACTTGAGTTACAGAAGTAATACAGAAAGGATCCAAAGGGTCAGACAGCTGTCCTTCTACATCTACTTATTTCAGCAAGGAAATTAAAGGGATACCAGGAGAAGGTCAGGCTCTTTCACTATGAAAATAATATACCAACTAACAACTAAGAGGTTTTTCCAAAGGGATAAGCGTTTCCCAAACTGAGCTGATGTCAGGAAATAGGCACAAAAGACTCAGAAACACAGGAGCATTCCTCATCTGAAGTCACTTGGTGCAGGGCAAGGAAGAAGAACAGTGGGGTTCCCTACTAACTCCTCCAGTAGATCCCCTACATCCCATCAACACAACACTAAAAATAAAGGCCTTCCCAGACAACACATGACACAGGTCTACATAATTCTCTTTAATGTCTCATCCTGATGTGTTGCTGCCTGGAAATTACCATACCTCTGGAGCTCCAATCCTGTTCCAGGCTCCAGCACACTAATTCAAGAAATCTATGTCCATGGGTTTTGGAGTTTACAGAGAAACCAACCACTAAACTTGTTTTTCAGCTTAGTTATAAACTGTAATCTGAAATAAATATTCCTATCTTTCTAGGGACAATTCCAAGGATAAAGCAGACTATAAAAACTAATCAGTGTTTGCACACTAATGCATGAACCTTCAAGGCTGCATCGTAAGTAGTTCAGGTTTGGGGGTTTTTCTTCTACCTTGTCAGGTACGTGGCTTCTCACGACACAGCAACATAAAGGGGAATGGCAGCTCACATTATGGCAGACCTTATTTTAATTCTAGAATGGCTGCTATACATCTGATTAGAAGTGCAGCTCCAAGAAGGCAAAAATCACTCTGGATTTAAGCCATGCTTTAGTGTATTTATGACCCCCCTAATCTCTAGTGGAGCAAGCAAACACAAAGCTGACTCATGCTTGTCTCACATACCCAGCAGTCACAGATAGATGCTGCAGAGAAGACAGACACACTGTTCACCTTGAGAAAACTGAGCACCAGAAAGCTAAGTGTGCTTGCTAATCAAGGGGGTTAGCAAATCCTACCTGCTTCTTTTTCTACTGTTCTAGATGCATGGAATTTGGATACTTGCCCTGTTTCTGCTCAGCGCAGCAGAAGGTAAGCGTGTGGGGTTAGTATTTATGTTGCCTTTCTATGCTGATGTATTTTGTGAGGTATTAGTCTACACCACAGTGTCTTAACACTTACTGATTGAGGTTACACAGTTCACTTTCCCATACAAGAATGGCGAGATGAGTGTGTCCATGTTGTCTTTCCTCTTCTCCACTCTGGAAATCCTACCCTAGGATAAACAAGAAATGCTGATGTTTCCTATGTCCTATTGCTCTACCACACCTAGGGAATTATTTCTTGTACACTTCTTAGTGATGAAAATGGAGAAAAAGCCAGGGGCAGGGGGTGGAGGGCAGTCTAATGAGGCTATGGCTTTATATTCAGAAAAAGGCTTTTGTAGCATAAGACGTCTCATGTGCAGCCAGCTGTTCAGCACAGTCTCAATTTAATGCTGATTATTTGCAATATCTTGGCTTGGTATTAGGAGAAACTGTTCAGTTGTCTTTGCCTTGGGCAAAGCAACAGCTGGGGAAAGATTCCCAAGGTATGGGATAGAATGCCAGAGAGGAACTCCACTGAAGACTTCGTTGATGAGCAATAGGGTGGCTTCGTTCCTTGGGGCTAAATGTAGCCTCTAAAGATCCAGGAGAGGGCAACTGCTGGTCTTTGCTTTCCGTAAACTGTGGGATTTTCAAGGAACCCAGAGACCCCCAGAGATGTAACACTCTTGGGTTCTGACTAACTGCTCCTCTTCTCTGCTCATTCACATATTACTGATCTGATCTTCGTGCTACAGGCAAAGAGGTTTGCTTTGAAAGGCTTGGATGCTTCACAGACGATGTGCCATGGTCTGGGACTACAGAAAGACCAGTCTATAAATTACCCTGGAAACCAGAAAGTATAGACATTCATTTTCTCCTGTACACAAAAGAAAACCCTATGGACTTTCAAGTAAGAACTGGTTCAGTTTAAACATTAGTAAATCACATGTAAAAGCTGTAAATAACACAGATTCCAGCTGTGTTCCTGGAAAGTGTTAAAAATGGCCAAACTTCCACTTTACTCTAGAGACAACTTCTTCCAGCTTCCCATTGAGAAGTACTTGGAAACTGAGCATTTTTGAGTATTTATTTTTTTCCACAGAAAGAATGAAAACACTTTGAAAGTAAAGTTTTTTCTGCTCTAAGATATGTACCAAAGCTTGTTTGAATGGAGATACAGACCTTAAACCATAATCATGTGAATGCTTGCAGATGAGTTTAACATTGCATAACTTTTAAATGCCTGTACAGCGTAGTTCAAGTCTTTGCGATTTTGTAAAACTATTTACAGAAAGCAGATTGAAAGGTTTATTCATTTATTATCTACATTAATTTATTATCTACATTCATGTAGGAGGTCTCTGCAGTTGATAAGTCAACAATTGAGAACTCAAATTTTAATGCCAGCAGGATGACCAGATTTATTGTACATGGATTTGTAGACGATGGAGAAGAAAACTGGCTGTCAGACATGTGCAAGGTACGTACCACAGGGACATCCTGTCCTTGTGAAATTCCTTAGTTTGCATTTATAAACATATTCCTGTAAATTGTCTGTTATCTCTGTTTCTAACCAGTTTTTCTCACAGTATTTGAAGTGATAAAAAAGGCAAAAAAGATTACATTTTCAAATTGTTACCAACTTAAATATGTAGATTTCACCTTGAAGAAAAGCATGAGGTAAAATCCATAAGGCTCTTCTCTTTAGTGAAGTGAGACACAACAGGATTTGACTCAGTAAGTGTCCCTTTTCTTGGTAAAAGCAACACAAACCCTGGAGCAAAGTACTGCTTAGGATCCTGGGTGATCCCAGAAATAACTGCAGACTCACAGCTGCTGCATCCCAACCCTCCAGAGAACAGGCAGGTTTCTAGATGGGGAAAGTCTGTCACAAAGGTTTGGGCTGCCCTGTGGGTTTTGGAGGCTGAGGGGCTGTTTGGGCTGCCTGTTACCAGAAGCAATAAAGCTGTAGAAATGTACATCCAGAAGGGACCTCCAGGGGAGCATTTCGAATGAAGCTTTCAATGCAAGACTTGCTATGAACACTGAATGTAGTAAAGCGCCCTGCTTTATTGATTTTTCTGCTAATTCCACTAATTATTTCTTAACCCTGTCCCCATACAAAGTGCAAATGCAGCTTGTGGTTTTCTCAAGTGCTTCAAATGTGCTTTCTATTGCAGCTGTAGCCAATGAAAGCTACTAGTGATACAGCACAGAGCAAAATACCAGTTGATGGCACTTCGATAAAAAGGTTTTTCAACAAACCATTAACATAACTACAGTTTTTTAGAATTATGTGTTCCTATTTGACTTATGAGAACACTGTGAGAAACAACTTGAACCTAAAATCAAGGCATTTCGCATTTATTGCAACCCCACTGCCTGCTTTTCTTTGATCCTAGATAAAAAGAAGAGAGATTAAATTTACTTGGCACTTTCTCTTGAGAAAAAAATGTGTTGATTATTACTTAATGAAAATTGATGAATCATTGTTAGATTTGTTAGTCAATAATTTTTTTAAAGAATCAGGACCGGATCAATGATTTTACAATTTTCTGTCTCCCATTTTCCACTCCTAAAGCAGAGGATTTTTTTTTCTAGAACTTCACAGTCAACAATAGCTCACAATTTTCTTCAGCTAATCCCTTAAATCCATTTGATCAATTTTCACAAGGATGTAGAGGCATGAGATAAATGCTTCATTTTTTTCCTCCATGATGGTGGGCTATGTTTTATCACAACACTCCAATTTATTTATATTCAGAAACAAAATTGGCCTCAATGAATCTTTTTAACAAAGAGTGCAGCAAATGGGATTGTGAACACATCAACCCTCCTATGTGTATCTGTTACTTATTTCCTTCCCATTAAGCAATAATCCTACCTCCACATTGATTTTTATCACTTCTAACAAGGTCACAGACACTCCCATTGCAGTTTTTGTCCTTTGCCAGTTGTAACTGGTTTTGGATGGTTTATAATGTCTGAACATAAAACAAACTTAAGCTTCTAAAGCAAAATACTTTTAGCCAAACAATGCAGCTCAGTGGAGAACAGTAAAGCTTCTGATTCTGTGGCAGACAATAAAGTATCTGCCTGCGTATGCATATTTCCAAATAAAGCCATGAATCTGAAATGAATAAGCAGGGACACCAGCAGTTTCTGCATCCTCCTATAAAAACACATCCTCTTTCTTAAAAATCTGCATCAGCAAAACACTGTTGATTTTTATCATCAAAAACGTAAGTTCCAATTGAAATTGAATTAAAGAAGCACCTTTAAATCACTGCAGTTTATCAGTACATAAGTAGAGCTCTTATTTAGTATTACATACAAAGTTTGACTGAAAATCATGAGCACACACCCCCATGTGAGCAGGCGAGACCAGCCAAGGTACAGGTTTGGTGCTTAAACTGATTCTCATACAAGTTCACACAACATTTATGAGTTGAATCAATTCCATATTGTATTTACCACAGCTTTTGCTTTTGTCTTACAAAACAGAGGATGCTTAGTGTGGAAGATGTGAACTGCATCTGTGTAAACTGGAAGAGAGGGGCAAGATGTCAGTACACCCAGGCATCGAACAACGTCCGCGTCGTGGGCGCTGAAATCGCTTATTTTATAGATGTTCTTATGGTGAGAGTCTTCTGTGTATAAACCTACAGCTATAATACTGATTTGAAAGAAATAACAGCTCTGGAACTTTTATGAATGTGGTTGTAGCCAGCAGAAAGCATTACCCTCTACTCCATGATGATTTCAGTAGTTGTGATGAAAACAGACCTTTTTAAAAAAAATAAAATTAGAGAACTGTGTGATAACAGTGAATTAAGAGATAGGAGGTTCTACAAGGCATTTCCATAGTACAGCCAAACATTCTGTAAATGTTAACAGATGCAAATTGTTGCAAACTTTTAAACATGCAGAGATAGTGGACACAGCAAACTGATTTTTCATGGAGACAGAATCTACCAAAGAGCTCATAAGAATGCCAGAAAACCAGCTCAGCAGAGGCTGGAGGACAAGCACTGTCCAGGAGCAACACTGGCAGGGGACAAGCAGGACCCACCAGCTGCCTCAGAGAAAGCTGTGGGAGGCAGTACCCAACTCTACAGGTGCCACATGCCCACTTCTGCAGCCAGCTTCACATGGGAAGTGATGCTTGGTTGGAAGCCTTGATTTAATCTAATTATTTTCAACACACACACTTCCCACAAAATAACTATAAAGTACTAAAAACAGAGAGCATGCTCGCTCTAGGAGCGCTCTGACCCATGTCTCACTCTCTACATCTGCACTGCAGCTACCGAGTTACTGTCCAAAAAGGCTGAAGGCATCTCTCCTCTCATGTTCTCCTCCAACTGCATGTGGTGCCCAACCTGTCAGGTGTAACTAAGAGTTCCTGCTGGCTGACTCTTGCAAGATAGATAAGCATTCTGCGAATCTGAACAGGCTTAGAACGTGGAACAGACACAGAGCCTCTCAGGACAGAGCTGTCTAGAGCTGTAACAGTCTCCAAAGGAGGGCAGCACCTGAACAAGGAGTTTTGAAAAGTCTATGTATTGGTAAAACCGGCACTGAAATCCTAAGGGAGTTCCTGAGTCAGGAGTCAAATTAGAAGCAGTTTTTCAACCCCTTTTTAGTGCTGCCTGTTGCTGATGAAAACAAATGTCCCAATTTTTCTTTACTGCTGTTTTCTCAGGATGAATACGGATACTCTCCGGCTGACATTCACATAATCGGGCACAGCCTCGGAGCACACGCTGCTGGTGAGGCTGGCAGGAGGAGGCCAGGGATTGGAAGAATAACTGGTAAGTCAGTGACTTGGGCCACCAAACAAAATGTTGCTGCCCATTTTCTCTTCTGATTTTATCCGTGGGCTGCAGTGAAGTCAAGGGTAATTTGAATATTACAGAACTCAACCTCTTCTCAGCACGTGCCCTGATAAGTGTGGGAAAACAGCCAGTGTGATGATTATTTTGCTTGCACATGTGTTACACAGCAAAGGAAATTTTTAACATGCTCAGTGTTTCCAGAGGTTAAAGCTATGGGTTTGATCTCCTTATTCATCACAGAGGCAGCGCCAAGGGCATTGTGCATTAAGGAGAGCGACCTTTCATGCTTAAAAGACAATTTTGGATATTATTAACACAACCCTTTTCAATTGTTACTTTTCCTCAGGGATTTCAGGCTTGGTGAACCTTGGACTAATAGTCTACAAAAATCAGTTTAAAAGCAAAACCCAAATGTGCTGCCCAGGGACAAGAAGAGATGCGAGCATATGGTAGCAAAAAAGGTGCAATTTGCAAGATTTTACAAGCTCCTGAAATTGCTGCAGCAATTTGGAAAGCAAATTAATTCCATTTTCTGCTAGGCTCAAAAGCTAAGCTTGTCACTTCAAAACTAGAGATTTTTCCCAAAATCTGACTGGAGCCAGAAGTAGGCAGGCAGTTTTCAACACCTCTAAGCGTGTGGGGTACTATCAGCAGAAATTCCTCTTTGAGTCCTCTTGAGCAAGGTACTCCAGAAACCACACAGATAGATCAGTTACATGGGATGCACACACGGCAACCTCAGTTAGGGCAAGGTTAGAGCAAAGGGAAGTTCAAATCCAAAAGTTCTTTCTAAGTGCTGAGATTCAATATTGACGTGAATATGTAAAGCAATAAAATTTAATAGACTTCATACAGGTAACAATTTTGATTTCCTGGGAGAAAAACCACTTGGTAAAAGAGAGCACAAATCATCATTTCGTTAATGACTGCATTACTTAGATATACGGAACCATAGGCAACTCTATGTGTGATATTCATTATATATAATCAATCAGTGTTATGTAAAATGATTCTACATCTACTTCTCTTTCTCTGTACATCACACTAGTCTTTTTCTTTCAGGACTGGACCCTGCTCAACCTTATTTTCAAGGCACTCCGACTGAAGTCAGACTGGATAAATCTGATGCAGACTTTGTTGACGTTATCCACACAGACTCAGCTCCCACAATCCCCAATTTAGGTGAGTATTCAGCTCTACTGTATTAATACTGAATTATTTATGCCCTGTGGCACCTTAAGTTTTCAAATTGTCACAGAACAAATACACCAGAGTGGTCACTAACAGCTCGTATCCTAAAGCATCACACACAGGCAAACTTGAAGCCAGCAGCTACAGGTATGAGACAATATTAATTTAAAACATGCTTACCAATGTTTTAAATGCTTCAGGTTTTGGCATAAGACCAGCTATAGGACATATTGACTTTTACCCAAATGGAGGAGAGCAAATGCCAGGGTGTGGGAAGAACCCCGTCTCACAGATTGTTGATCTCGATGGCATCTGGGAAGGTGAGTGTGTTGATTGCGTTGTAAATCCCGGGGACTGTCACCCCTCCCGGTGCAGCCCCTTACCTTTCCCTGGTTCAGGTGTTCTGCATTAGCTCTGGGTGTGTCCACCGGCGGCGGCAGCTGCAGAGCGCAGCACAACTATTAACAGGCTCAAAACACGCAGCTTTCCACAGCTCATTAAAAAATAAACAAGACAAAGGGTTTGCCTCTGGAAAACATGTCTCCTCTAAAGTATCGAACAGCAGAAACAAAAGTTACTTGGACTGTGCCAAAAAATTTAGAAGGGTCTGTAGCACACATTGCGCTTTGTGTGTACTTGCCCAGCAGCAGCCCTGGTGGAGCAGGGCAAGGATGTTGCCAGCTGCTCCTGTTAGTGCATCTTCAGCTGAAATTCTGAGATAGAACAAATAATGGAATTCGTTTAAAGTTTCTGATTACAATCTGAGTTGCATTGAAGAGATGTCACTGTGTCTATTTTTAGCCAGCTAAAAAAATGTTGGCACGTAGCTGCTCAAACACACTGTTCTTTGTTGTTCTGTATGGCTCTAATAAAGTATCTAAGTGTTAGAACATTTCTGTGTCTATAAAATTAAATTGCACAGAATGTTAAAAAAAAAGTAAACACCCCCAAAGATTTCTGTTGTGGACATTTTTCAGTATATTATCTGGGCTCTTACACTACTGCAAACACCTTAAACTCTGGGAATCTGTGAACTGATTTGAGATAACTAGTCTTTTACTCCAGCTTTTATTCAATGCAGCTGGAGGCATTACTTTTCCTTTGTCCTCCCTGCCGCGGGGGGGGGGGGGGGGGGGGGGGGGGGGGGGGGGGGGGGGGGGGGGGGGGGGGGGGGGGGGGGGGGGGGGGGG
>JAWWEU010000160.1:29454682-29689936 GCA_035583155.1 Acropternis orthonyx
CACTTTACAAAGCTATTACATAAAATGCAATGTTAAATGAACAACAAATTACTTTCCCTTTAGCTAGCTTTTAATGCTAATGGTGCTATTTATTCCTGACCTTTTGAAATATTAGATTTTTTTAAATGACAACATAAAAAGAATTCTTGTTTGAAAACGCAAGCGACTTTAAACCACATGTTATTACTTGTAAGTACAGCGTGCACATGCATCATTCATTTCAGTGTCCCATTTATGGCTAATTGGTATATATTTCAGTTGACATATATTGTTCTCCTGCAAACGTGTCAAATTCTTTAACGATGTCGGTGACAAAAGCAGAACGCTTGAGATATATAAATTACGCTCTTTACCATATAATCATTCTTATCTATTGGGAATGCTATTTGTGACAAATCATGTTCAAAAATACACACTTAAATTGATTATTTTTTTTAAACTCTAATACCACACCATTCATGGCAAGTCTTTGATTGAATCTTTAAATGCAGAAATGTTTTGATTTTTATCTGCATCGTTTTGTGGCTTTTGAAAAGCTCACTTTATTTATTAAAGGAAGAGTAGCACAGCAAGGATCTTAAAATGTATCTTTTGTTATCAGCATAAGAAAACAAATGGGCTATAATTGTGGATATAGAGTGAGTAATTTGGCAAAAAACGCTTTTTGCTGTAGTTTAGGTTTTATAATTCCTGCCAGAAATTACTATTATTTTGTTGGTGGGCAGCATTGCAATCAGAATTTTAAATATGGGAACAACTTGGGCCATGTATTTTCATTACATTTTAGATTACCGTGTGTGATGCATTTTTCTCCTACATTACAAATCATCTGAGAATAATAATTAAAAAAAAATGAAGATTTCATGTGACTAATTATTACTGAGATATACCAGCGCTCATTGTTGTCTTTAGACAATGCTGTCCATAGTCATTACTTTGCCCCATAAATCAGTAGGATAATGAGGTTCTATCTTTCAAGAAATATTTGAGTGTATCTTAATTTGGCATTGATGAATTCTCCTTCCTGAATCTCTTGAGGGGTTTTTTAATCTAGTTTGTCATATTAGAGCTTTCATCACCTAGCCACAGATGACAGTGTTCTGTTCGTGTATTTATTTCCATACCTTCCTGGGATGTGTCCTCAGAGGTTGCAAATAGGAATTTCATGATGTTATGCCTTCAAAACCAGTTTTTCCTTAATCTGAGTGTAAATCTCAAACTGTTTTTCCACACCCTCGTACTTCAGAAATATATACTCTGTGTGGTTGTACTTCACTGTGGAGAAACAAGGCTAATTTGTCATCTTGTCACTGATATAAACTGGGAACACTTTACTTGTTAAAAGAAGTATTTACTTAAAGAAAATACCTTCTTTTGCCAAAGAAATTATCTAAATTCAGATACCCATTTTTTTTCCTGTGCAAACCCTCTCAAATTTGAAGACAAAGAGCGGGTAAAATGTATCCCCTTTCTTAATTGGTCAAAACAGGAGGCTTCAGCAGAGGGCAGAGGAAGAAAGGGAGGGTCGATGTGATGTTCCAGAGCCCTGAATGAAAATATACTAATAGTGACCTACATGACACTCACTTCTAAATTGTGCCTATATACAAACAGAAGCAAGAAACGAAGTACTCTTTAAATTAGTCTAAATGTTGTATTCAATTACACAATAACAATTGAGTGGCTACTACACTTGCTGGCACCTTGAAGACATACATTATGTGAGACCCAAAGACAAAAGCTGCATTCCAGTCCTTTTTTGTGCTATGGCCCATGGAATTATTCTTGTGGCACGTATCCTATGAAAAATCTTATCTTTAATTGCATTAAGTAGATAATGGCTTCACATCTCACCAGTTAGAGAGGTGAAGGGGAAAAAAAGGGGGGATCTAAACCTCCACAGTAATGCACTCCTTCACATAATAATTTATATTATTAAAATTTTTCCTACAGTTTGCATAACCCAAGACTCGCTCTCATGACAAATAACAGCAATGAACATTACTGGTGCCTCAGTTTGGGGTGTGCAGTGCCAGAGGTTGGATTCCCCTGGCAGTCCTGATTATGCTCTTAGGTCTCCCCTGGGTGCAGTACAATTCTCACCTAGAAGAAGTTCTTCACTAAGGAGGAATATAGTCATCACCCTAATTCCGTGGGATGCAAACCACAGAATAAGCATGTCTGAGATGACGGAAGAGCAGAAGCCACCCCCTCCTTCTGCACAAAACACTGTTTGTTGGCCACAGCCTGAGTCGGACCACAGAAATTTCCACAGGAACTGCTTAACAATAAATGAAACAAACTCTTGGTTTGGACTGACAACCTTTCCTGTACTGTCCTTAATTCCTTATTCAAACACCAATCACCTCTCATTTGATGATGGAATAAAAGTGATCAGGAGAGAAGTGTGAAGGAGGTTCTCCACCACCCACAGGTCTCACCAAGATGCTCCCAGTCCCTCAGGGTGGTCTGTGGCCTGACCTCACATCTCTCTCCAGCCTTTCTCGTCTCCCCTTTGCCTGCAGTTTGTAAATCGGTGTGTCTGCCCTTTTTATACCCCTGCAGACCCCCAGTAAATTCAGTGGGGAGTCAGAGAGTAGAATGTGTTTGCTGCCTCTGCACCCTCATTCTGCAATCACCCGTCTCCAAACCTTCATCTCCCACAGAACAGAGGGAGAGTTCGGGAGAGGAGGCTTCTCCCCTTCATTTAAGAGAGACTGTAGATCCTCAAGCCTTTGCTTTAATTCCAAAAGGCATTAAAATATCTTCGCTGGGTCATGAAAATCAGCCTCTTGGTCCCTCCCACTGAACCTGAACTGCAAACCCTCTCCCAGTGAGTGTGACAGAAAGGGCACTGAAGGGCAGCTCCTGGCAGCACTGTGCCACCCCTTGCTGGGTCTGAAGGGATGGCAACACAGCAGCAGGAAGGAGCATATTTTTGTTGCAACAGACCCTTGCTGGGGAATAAAAACTTCCTTTTTTGCAAGGAATATGTTAAGAGTGAAGAGAAAAGTGACTGCACTAAAGAATAATTCTCCTTTTGACCCGCAGAGAAAGAGGTGCCTAATGAAAAGATATGATCACGGACAGTGTGAAGATAACTGTCTGATCAGATAATGGAATTGTTTTCAGTGATAAGAATGAATCCATTACTAATGCAAATAACGATAATAATTATAATTTGCAATACAGTAAAAATCACCTAGTCTACCTCCTCCTCTGACAGGAGACTGTATAATAAATTATAGGCTGAGAAAAAAAAAATCAAAGGGATAAAGGTTAAAAGATTAAAAAAAATTCTGAAACTTAAATGCTTAACAGGGAAGTCAAGACCTGAAAGCAGAAATTGGTGCTATTAAATAAAGCAATTGTGAAGAATGAGATATTATGGAATTGATTAACAAACCAGAAACCAAGCATTTCCTCGTATCACTACCTCTTGTCACAAATTTCAATAAATCTGAAAGAACAAAAAATTAAGAGTTGGCGTATACCAAGGAAATTAATTATTTCAATGTAGGTGAATATGCTAATAGTACTCTAGGAAGATGAATATAACTTAGCACAGAAAAAAACCCCAGGAGGTTCAACAAATCTGAGGAGTTTCACCAGTTGTTTTTGCTTTGCTTTGGTATCCAGAACAGGTCCAGCTGTTCCATCACTCCCAACCAGGACTGCATCCTCAGACTGTGCACATCTGCAGGGCAGGTCTTTTAGGGTTGTCTGGGCACACCAAGATATTCATACCAATTCCATCATCTTTGTTCATGTGAAGGATTTGGGATATGGGAGACAGTGTGAAAAATGCTCAGTTTCACCACTGGAGGAGTAAAATAGGGCAGATGAAACGAATCTTGTATGCAGAGTTTGTGCTACAGTGGAGCTCTTTTCTCGTTTACAGAAACTTTTCTTCCTCTGCTGGTTATGCAGAGAGGAAAGGGTGATACGTAAGGTTTATCATTCACTGTTGGCATCACACCAGTCATACAGTTTTAGGTGATGGAGCACTGGAAATCCACCAAGAGGTCATGTGATTCTTCCACACCCATCAATTTTGAGTGAAATAAAGCTATTAAGTGACCATGACTAAAGCACTGTCTTCTGATACTATTAATTTAGATCTTTGTTCTCCAAAGGACAGGATGTCCCATAACAGCCACACAGAAGCGCCAGAGGTTTTAATAACAGCGGGTGTGTAAGGGAGACTTAAAGACCAGAGGTGCTGACACCTAGTCAAAAGTAGGGGTGACTACCAGATTAAATTAGCCTTCAACTTCAGAGTGGAGCCCAATTTTCTGTGTTTGCAGTATTTTCTTGCATTTTAAACTCCCAGTAAAAAGCTCAATGTATCCTGCCTAAATTCCTCCAGCAAGTCATTCATGAAGATAGAGATTTCTCACCCTCTTTGTAGTTTTTCATTGCAGCATTTTTCATGTAGCTGAAAAGCTCAGTGCACTTCAGGTCAGCAAGGTGTAAGTAGTTTTATCAGAACTTCCACAGTATAGGAGTTTAAGGAAAATGCTTTAACAATGTCAATTCTAAAAGCAAAGCGAGCGCAAAACTCGCAGTCTGTTTCATAAACATGATTTGTGGTTACCTCATAAGTGCAATTTACCAAAAACACACCCAGCTAATATAACATTAACTACTCTAACAAGCTCCTAAGGTTCAAACACGCACTCTTAAGCTTGCACACAAAAAGGCCTTTAATCAGTGTTTGCAAAAGTCAAAAACAAAACATGCCTCAACTACCTACATCACATTTCACTGTTTGTTGTTGATGCTTCACCAGGGCTGTTCTGTGGTGGGATGTACCCAACACAAGCCCTCCATGTGCGTCCACACACAACAACTTTGGCATCAGTTTCCAAATCTCCTTCCAGCAATAATATGCTTATCTGCAAGAAACCAGCATCCACTGCCCAATCCTCAAAGCTGCCAACAGAGCCATAAAAAAAGATCAAAGGTCTATAAAACGTGACTGAAAGACCCGGAATTTAATTAAAGAAATAGATTCAGGGCATGCATGAAACTAGTCTTCAGATATGTCAAAAGCTGTCAGAGCAGGAACAGGATGAAATGTTCCCATGTTCTCCAGGGGTAGGGCACCAGAGAGAGTCAAAGCTGACATTATATAAGACTCTAGATAGATAAGGACAGTGAAACACAAATCAACTGCCCAAGCAGGCAGCACCATTGCATCTCCGAAGGTTTAAAGCCAGACTAAAGAAATTTGGGAGTATTGTAGGCAGAACTAATACTGTTTTGCAGCAGGACAGGGAGATACGATTGGTGCCTGGGGTCCTTTCCAGCTACATGGATCTCCTGTGATGTTCTGACAGAGCTGCAGTTGCAGTCAGCAAAAATACTTGATGCATCTGCACAGAGATAAAGCAAAAAAAGGAAAATATGTATGTACTGTACACTATATACCACCTGACTCTGAAGGGGAGAAATGAAAAATGCTTATGTGGAATGTGATCAGTGTAGTTTATCAACAACCCCTCAGTCCTGTAGCATTCTTGATAAGTGTGTGGCACTTTTTAGATTTTCAGTCTCATGTGTTTCACTCTAAGACAAAACAAAATCACTACAACAGTAATTGAAGCATTTTTTGGAACACCCTCAGTCACTTTACCTGATACTTTGACTGCCTTACACAATGATCAGATTGAAACACTGACCTTGTTATCCTGAGTTGACAAAACACCTACCCTCCTGCCCACTGTGTTCTACTTGCTAAGGACTTTTCCATGGACAAGGCAGCTAGCTGTGTGTTCCCAACCCCCTGCACACAGTCCTGCCATCCGGGACCTCTCCTTACACAAGGAACACCGGGAGAACATTTTCTGGAGAAGGATGCTGTGGTGTTGTTTGTGGAAAAACACACTTAGATACAAGAACTTCTGCATATATCCCACAGAACCAGCATCTTTTCTGCTGGATTCTGCTCTGCTCACAGCTAACTTCTCTCAACTCCACTCATTTTGAGGAGCCAGTAGTCAGGTAGGTTGGTGTTGGTGAGGGGACACGGGCTGAGAATATAAATGCATTATGACTGTCACTCGATGAAAGTAGAACCTCTGAACAATAGATTGAGCTGCAGTGCTTTAACCAAACCTTGTGTGTATTAGCAAATACAGAGGCATGGCAGGCAGGGAATTTGTGTGTGGGAAGCATCAGGGCAGCAGTGAGGTTGCTCTTTGTACTACAAAGGAAGAGGATATGTTCGGTCTGGTGTCTGCTCTTATCAGCTGATGGCAGACGGAAGTTCCTACTACAGGTGCAGAGCTTATTCCTCAAAGGGAAGGAAACACTCCTTGTTGCCCTTAGGAAAGGAAGAGTCACCTTTCTATCTCCTTAGATTACTGTGGTTTAACAAACTGTATTCACAGCTCTCAATCTCACTGCTCCTTTCTATTTTGAAAGCTTCCCTGCTCTCCTTACTGCTGGAGCACCCCACTGCCTCTGTGCTAGCACATCAAAATCCTGGTTACACACTGATTCAGTTGGTTTCCTTACACTCCATCTTCTATCATCCTCCTCTTACGTCCTGGCTCTGCTGCAGCACACAATATTCCCAGAGTGAATTTATATAGTACTTTTCATTTATCCATGTTTGTGTCAGCTCACCTGTGGACACTGACAGAAGGATCAGAGTGGCTGCAATCTGCCAAGTTCTTAATCTTTTTGCCATCACAAGGTAGTGAACACCATGTCTGAGTCCAGTAACTTCTGCTCTGGGCACAAAGCCAGAGCTCCCAGCATATGCCATCTACTAAACTTTTCCCTATTATTACAGTCTCTGAAAATGAGAAAATAGGGACCCCTTTAAAATTATAGCCAGCACCTACTCAACTGTTTGTTAACCAAAGGTACAGAAGTTCTTGGTTTGCAGTTGACTGACTTAACATATGGCTTAAGGATGGCACAAGAAAGTTTTTTGTGCAGGAAATTGATCTTTGCATCTCTAGAACTCACAGGCTATAATGAAACTTCTTGCTTTGTTTGAACACCCACATTCAGCTCTCTAATTCAAAGGGGAAAAAGGACAATATATTATTGACTCTGCATCAGATCCACCACAAAAATGTTTGTGTGTTGGAACACAGCAAGGCATGAGAACTAATAAAGCAGAATTTATTCCTAAAAATATAGTACATACAAGCTTTCCAGTATCAGTACCTAATGAAATTGGCAAACAGGCCTAAATCCCAGTTACACAAAGCATCTGCACATCTCACCAATTTATTCAGGCTGCATCAAGCAGTTCTTGCACTGAGTAAACGAACTCTGCATCGATTATCCTTAAAACAGGTGTCTGTCTAACGCACCTATTCAGAAACTGAATGAAGGTGGATGCTGCTCTCAGGGAGACTGTTCTGTAAGTTGTTTTATTCCATAGCTATTCACAGGAATGCAACATCTGCAAATTTCAGTAATGACTGAAGTGCTGAGGCCTGAAAAATAGGCCCTGAGCCAGAGTTGACCTATACATGAACCTTGCAACCTAATGTTATATTTAGCCATGTATCTGCTTATTAGCCAAAATTCTGTATAATGCTTAGTTAAATATGTAATATGATAAGACCACACCTGTGTAAACATGTATTCTTTTTAGTAAGATATATTGGTATTTGGTTATTAGTGAAGATTAGTATCTGTTCATTAATAAGATATGAATGTACCTTTCTGTGGAGACTGGTCAAGGCCATGGAAGAAGATGGCTGGCTTTGTTTAACAGTAGATGATCCAAATTGACTTTTCTTCAATTCTTTGCTGTTTTGTACTACAGTTAATTTATACCTTTACTCATTAAAGTTGGTGTCTGTGTCTCTTGTGCTGCCCTTCGTTCCCTGGCAAAACAAGGACTTATGCAATATTTTAAGAACCAACAATGTATACATAATCCCTCCTGTCAAGATGGGGCTGTAACTTTAAATACACACACACTCATGAGAAAATCTGAAGATACAGGAAAGTCCAGTGAAAGGACCATATTCTGAATGCACATACATGAAACTCCAGTGGAAACTTCAGCAACGTGCTAGAACACTGAAAGCAAAATTTGGTTCTTAATGTGTCTCTGAAGACTGTAATTATATTTCCCATTGTACTAGTAACATTAATTGAATGTTTAGCTGAAATCAAGTTCATTACAAGTTAAATACAGTACCTCGCCTATTAGGATGGTGTTGATAATTATAGTCATAAAGCACTTGTAAAACATCTTCATTGCAGCAAATAGGTGGAAGTTGGGGTGTAGTGGCTGCTACATATCCCAGTTCACTCTGCCTCTGAGCACCATCGTAGACCAGGGTCACATATGCCACTGAATCACCTCCATAGCTAGTGAAACACTACCCTATTTTAGAGGGACATGGCCCACAACTGTTAGCAGAAAAATATAATATTGCACAAATTGTTATGCAAAGTTTCTTTCAGTGCAGCTGGACCTTACTAAACATTCCTAGATCTACAAAGAGGTACATTCTCATGCAAACATACCTGGTCATTGGTCTCACACACATGAAGGATGCAAGTATAACCACTTGGCCTTTCTCACTTTCATAATGACTTAGGTTTCTTTTTATAGCCATTTTCATAAGAAGGTAGTGACACCCAAAAAGAAAAATCAGTTTTAAGGTATTTTATTTGACATGACTGAAGACACACAAACACTCAAGATACAATCCAGACAAGTTGTGAACAGCTCCAAACATCAGTGAAATCTGAATTTATCTTGCACAGAGGTGATCAAGACCACAATGGTTGGTTTTATAATATAGTTTAAGACTATTTCAAGCAGGTGAGTATCTGTGACGTTATGCCCAACAACTTTTATACTATTCATCCGCTTAAGCCACTTCATATCATAAATATGCAGCTTATCTTGGCAATTAAATCTCTGCAATATATAATTAGCCTTCTCATAATAATGCATCAAAACTCCTGTATATGAATATTTGTATATTCATACCAATGCAAGCTGTCCTAACCATCACTGCACATTTATCATACTCTAGCACAATTAATCATTCCATCACAATTACCTGCTAAACTTTAGCTTGGAGTTCAGTAACTTGGACCCATACTTGCAAGTTGTTGCTTAGAGCAAAACCTCTGCCAAGATCTTCTGCTTTCCCCATGGACAGCAGGCCTGGCATTTTCAAGATTAAGTTGCACACAGTCATCTGAAACTCCTACCAAAAAAATACTCTGCAGGGAACCTCCTGCAAAAGTATCAGAACTATGACTAAAATTTACTCATTTCCTAGCAAACTTCATATTAATTTTACAGCCTACCATCCTTTATCAAAACAGGCATCCACACGCCTCTTACAATGTAAAGTTGTTTAACTGGGTTATAGTCTACAGACCACAAGATAATATTCTACTTATAATTCTAATTCCTTAGAAGGACAAGCTAATTTTCCATTCTCAAAGAGGGCAACAAAGAGAGCTGGGAGTTTCTTCCATAGTTCAGTGCTCTGCAAAGATAAGCTTGATAGTGCTCTCATCAGACTGAGGGAGGAAGTGCAAAAATATGCAAACCACATTTTACAGCTACAGTAATTTCAGCAACAAGCCCCTGCCTGGATCCAGATGGGATCTTGCAAAAGGTGAATACAAAGGGCAGAGAATCACGGCTGTGCAGGGAGCTGGGCTTCACAAGAGCTGCAGAGATTGCTTGTAGCATTCCCTGCCGACAGGTTGGGAACAGCACAAGAACCGTGGGCCACCTGATCTTGCAGGTCACCTCCTCTTCCCAGGGGAGAGCAGGGGGTGGCAGCCACTTGTTAGACCAAATTCTGTGTTAAGGCCACTGGAAAAAAAATCTGTGCACAACTGGACCGACTCAGGGTAACACTGCATGCAAAGACACCGAAGCCTATTCTTCTTTAAGAATTTTGTCTTTTGGTAGGTGGAAGTGGTAAACAGAGACTGGGTCTTACCTGCAGCTACAGTACATGAGTGTTGCCTGACTTTGGAAGGTAGTTTTGTGTTTGCTGTTGTTGTTGTTTTTTGTTTTGCTTTAAACTAGAGAAGATCCTAATTTAAAACCCAAAAACATAGTGAAGAAGCTGTATACCCAGATCGTACAAACTAATTTTAAACTTGGTTCTACAGGAGGATTCATCCATTATTATGACGAACTGCTGGAGATGGAATGGTCACCACCTGAAACAAAGAAATGAAAGTCCCAGCAACATACTACTGCATCTGTGTAATGTGCTTAACTGGTATGACTTGCATTGCAGGAAGAATGTTGTATTCTCTGACACACCAACATTTCTTTCCTATTATTATAAGATCAGCCTTTTGCATTTCATATCTTACCACCTTTAAAGCCTATAATTACAGAAGCTGATTGAGAAACTATGTTATTTAAAATTAACAGCTGAATGAAATCAACAGAGGCAAAGAGCATTTTTATACAAGAAAATAGCACTGTAGAAAGAAAGAGTCTGTACAATATTTAAATATTGTATATACATAAAATTATATTGTTCATAACTCATCTTAAAGTTTCTCTTGTTTGTAAACCATGGAAAGCAACACACAAAAAATATCCCAGTATTTAGCTTTTAAAGCATTTAGCAGGCAGCAGGAAATCGACTGCTAGCAAGCACACTTTGTAATTATAGAAAGTATCCAGCTGGATACTGTGACTAGCATTCTCCTTAGTCCTTTATTTATTTTTTTTTTTTTTTTAAAGCTGAATGCAGAACACATTTCCCATTCAACTAGGGAATTCTGCAGGAAACAGAAAACTCAATGACAAAATGTAGTGGATCAGTTCTGCAGTTCTTTACCGTGGCAAAACTGCAAGATAAACACAAAAAGCTTAAGTGCAGGATTGGAACATAAATTAGTGAAATAACTGATTAAGCTTTAATCTCCCAAAAGTGTCAGTAATGGATTTAACTCATGCTCAACTTATTAAAAAGGAATGTTTAGATTAATAATAACATTTCCAAGTTTCAAAACTATAATGAATTCCAGCAGGTAAGTGGGCAGCTCTGTATAAATGCTATGGAAGTGTCAGCATTTTAGGGTGATTCTACGTGGCAGCAAGTCAGCTAATTTGGAATAGGATTTAGATCTGAAGTTGTCAGTTCATGGCAGACAGAATGCAGGTTTCACAAGTTTTCCACCTGTAGCATTTTGCAAAATAAAAACAATTCCAATTGCAAAAGAAATATTCCAGGTGAACATGCTTAGGAAAGTGTTTCCAGAAAGTTGTTATTTGGAAAACGAGATGCTACCGTGATCATTATTGCATTTCTCCTGCATTAGAGTTCTGTGCTCTTAGCCATGTAAGGGATGTTTTATTTAATGATATTTGTAGTTTCATTCTATTGGCTTCTGCCTCCACTTTATTGGCCATTCAACTCAACACAGCAATATATTTTACTGAATTAAAATGTTTGCTACACAAAATATATTACGGTACTCTTGATGTGAATGTTTTCTCTTTTAAGTCACTTAAATGTTCCTGGACAGCCATCATCTAGCTGTACTTCCAAATCTCAACATAGGAATTAACAGAAAAAGAAAATAAAATCACCTGGAGAAGTGCTTGACAAACCAGATGGGTCAGAGGGACTTCAACAGACAGGAGAAATGTGCAGACAGGAACCTCAAAGTTCAGTGAAGGCAAGTGGAAAGTCCTGAAGCTGGGGAGGAACAACCCCACGCACCAGGATATGCTGTGGACTCGGAAGCAGCTTGGCAGCAGTAAAGGACCTCGGGGTCTTGGCAGACACAAGGCTGAGTGTGAGCCAGCAATGTGCCCTTGCAACAAGGAATGCCAACAGCCTCCTGAGCTGTACTGGGAACAACACTGTCAGCAGGCCAAGGAAAGTGATTATTCCCCTTTATTCAGCCTTGCTGAGACCACATCTGGCGTGCCCGGTCCCGTTCTGTGCTTCTCAGTACAAGAGAGACACGGACACGCTGGACTGAGACCAGCAAAAGGGCATGAGGATGATGAAGGGATTGGGGTACCTTTCACGTGAGGAGAGGCTGAGAGAACTGAGGCTGTTAGGCTCGAGAAGGTTCAGGGGATGTTAGGAATGTGTACAAATGCCTGATAGCAGACAATAAAGATGGAGCCAGATTTCTCAGAGGCATCCAGTGACAGAAGAAGAAAGAGGCAATGCAAACAAATTGAAACTCAAGAAATTCCTTTCAAATGCAAGAAAAAAGGTTTTTGCAGTGAGGGGTGTCAAATGAGTTGCCCAGAGTTTAGGCATCCCCATTCTGGAGATATTCAGACCTGGACAAAGCAACCTGTAGTGGCTGATACTGCTCAGAGTTGAGAGGTTGCACCAGACAGTCAATGGATGTCCAAGTTCAACCCCAACTATTCTCTGACTTGGTGGTTTCAGAGAGAGACTAATAAAAAATAAGTTTAAAATACCCAAATGAGAAATAGCTTTGCTCTTCATAATCTTCTGAAGTATAATGAGGGCAATGCTAGCTAATTAATCTAACAGCTTGCTCTGAGAGCTTTGACAATAAAGGCCTTGCTTTGAAACTGGAGCAATCTATATTCTGGCTCCCAAATACATATATTTATTTCCTAAATATAATTTTAAGGATTTCTGAGAATTTTCTTTTCTCAGAATTTAGAGAAATTCAGTTCCCATTTTTGTGAGTCATTAATTTTCAGCACTTTGAATTCTGAAAGCACTGGGCAAAATCAAAAGAATACAAGAGACTACTAATTTGTTCCCATTGCCAGAGGATGGTGCTGTTTAAACACATATCCCACATAAAGACAACCCCTACAACAACCACATGGGTTAGTGAGTTTTGCTCAGGAAGAAGAGGAAATAGAAGAACAAGGCAAAGAGATTATGATTTTGTATCTTTTAAACTAACCTTTGGGACCCAACAATAATCAGTGTATACTTAATACAGGTAGATGTTTAAGCATGCTTGAGTAACTTGGGAACTTCTACTACCTCTGGAACTTTTGCTCCCAAAACTTTCTTTCAAAATCCAGCCTTTGGTCATCAAGGGGCACAAACGTGGCATTACCCCACCTTACTAGCTGTTCTCATATAGCCTGCTGAAATTCAAGTTGATTACGTGATATATGAAAGTCAAAAAATGGCAGAGTGGAAGCTCAGTCTCACAAACAGGCTGTGGTGGGGAGAAGGGCCGTTAGTAGTTTAAGAAATCAATACCGACTTTGACACTTTTAGAAGTCGCAACATCAATGGCCATGGCTTTGATTTCAGTGTCCCCAAACTGCATAAGTGTCTTGATCTCCCGCCGGTTTGGCACCGAAGCGTCAGTCCCCGTGAGATCCAAGCGGAGCGTGCCACACTTCTTCACCCCGGACTCGGTGATGAAGCTGACGTTGTCTTGTTCTGAGCTATAGATGTTGATCACTATTACCAGCTGGGAAGGTTTGGCAGGCGTGTAGCTGCGCGTCACAGTTTCTCCGAGGGCCACGGACTGGTCGGCTGAGATGAATTTGTCGAAGACATCGGTGCACCAGCGCGTGCCATCCTTGACCAGAAGCTTCTCCGGGGGGTGCTTCCCTTCCACGAACCGGTTGAGCACACCGACGCCGTAGGTGAGCGGCGAGCGCCGCACTTTGATGACAGCAGGGTCTAGGCCGAAGAGAACAGCTCCTTTGAGGATGGTGAGACCCACGTCCTGAGGAATGATGACTCGACACCTCACACCAAAAGCGGTCTGCACGGCTTGTTGGAGCAACGGGGATTCGGCAAAGCCACCCACCAGGAACAGAAACTTGACATTGGCCACTTCTGGCTTGTCAAACACTTCACCTAAACAGAAACAGAGCCCAAAAAGTAAGGAAAAATACAGTGTGACATGGCAGTGCAAGTGAAAACCCTAATGTCTGAGTGCACTCCATGTTCCATGCACAAGATCTGAAGCTGCCACATCTATGCCCACACTGCCACACTCAGCATTCACTACTCCCACTTCTTTAGTCTACTGTACTCTATTTCACTATGAATTCACTTACCTCAAAGCACACAGTATTTCTGAAGTGGCATTTAAAACAGAATTTTTATTTAGCTTCTACCAGTAAAGGGAGACATAAATTTCTTGCAACAAAATCCTGCCAGTCACACTGTGGGTAGTAGGAAAACATCTTGCCACCTCAAGCATCAGAGAGACATTCTCAAACCTAACTGATTCACACACCCGTTACTGCGTTCCAAGTAAGTCATCCCATTTTAAATTCACTTATTATTTCTGACCCTAACATCTTAACCACAATAAATACCATCTGTAAAATAATACCTCCTTACATTTTTACAGATGTTCCTTCTTAGCTTAAGCCCACACCCCCTACTGTCAAAAAAATCATGCAGTTCAGTCCTAGGCTCACACTTAGTTCAAACAGCTGAGGCAGCATGACTGAGTTACCTGGCACAACTGTTGTAATTCCAGGTCTCTCCTTCCCTGCTCACATGTAAGCTGTTCAGCTGTCTTACTAAGTTGTGATCTCAGATTTACCTAATAACCCCTCACATATAGTGAGGAAAGTTGGATATTCCATTCCCAGTATGATTCAACTAGTGCTTTGCAATGTGCAGAACAGAAAAACTTTGCTCAGTACATACATTATACTCCATGTGATACAAATCCAGTATTTCACCATGAAGACCTTAAATAATAATTTTACCAATAAGTCCATCTCACTTTCTGTTACTGGATAAATAAATTCAGTGCTGCTTAAGCCATGCCTGGAAGTACTTTTAGCATGATGCATCATTTGCTATTTGCATTTAAGAGATGTCAGTGATTTGGACGGTCATGAACAAATGTGACCTTCCAGTGGGGTGAAATTAATTAGAGGTGTCACCAGCAGGAATAATCAGAAACGAGTTACATCTCTGGCATTATTAAGTTGTTGCCTGAAACAGGAAAAAGGAAAGCAGGATCTGGGTTTCTCAGTGCATTTTAGCCTTGTGAATGCTTGCAGCCCTGGAAGTACAGAATAACTGAAGCTTGGGCAGTAACAGGACTGAACTAGTACTAGAACTAAGTAGGAGTACATGTTCAGATGCCCCCCACTTTTGTTATTTGTAGACAACTGCAAGTTTCAGACCTAAATTTCTTTGTCCACAATTGGTGCATACTAGGCAGGTTGTTTGACTTTATTACAGTTCCTGCTTTGAAACAGGTACGAAAAACTCAGTGTCAGCTCAGGCAGTAAGTGGAATTACCCACAGACACGTACTAAGGTGCTGAACGATCTGATCAATCGTAGGTTTGAAAAGGGCATTCATTGCATCAGGGCTCATCCTCAGCATTCCCTGGGAGGACCACTTCACAAAGTCCACACTGGAAAAGAACAGTAATAAAAAAAACATTAAAAAATTACAGCTGAGCTGGAAAACAAACACCAGACATACTAATAAATGAATGAATTTACAGGATCTGCATGTATTTTGCTTGGAAGAAAGTGCCCCACTTCACCCTAGCCCCATACCAACTGCAGCATGTACAATTTCAAGAGAGAATTATTATTTTTGCTTGTCTAATTGTTGTTTTCTTTGCCTGATTGCCTTCTGCAGCATTAGCAATGCTCAACTGCTTCCTGAAACAGCTGGCAGTCAACCCAGAGCTGATTCATCCCCAGAAGGGCAGCATTTGGATTACACCAGTGGCAGGCCAAAGCCACTGGAAACACACAAGGAAAACAAGCAAGTTTGGAAGCCTCAGGAAGCAGAAGAGAGCACAACATTTTTAATGAGGCATAACACTTATTAAGTGAATACAGGCATTAGGTTATTCCATCACTGATACACACCTATATAGCTCAGTATCTCCCTTCCACTAATGCACATTATATGTCAACCTTTTTACCCTTTCTATCCTGTTATCCAATTAATTTCATTTCATTTGAAGGGAACTTTAAGCATTCCCTCTAAGATTCACCATTAAGACTATTTATAAAAAGGAGATGGTCTCATGAGGGGAAGTATTTCCAGAAATTTTTAATGATTTCAGAACCTCATTCTCATTTAGAAAGCGACTCTCAGCTGCATTCCAAGTCATTTAGGCTCACAGTACATTTACCAATAACTTTTGAAAGAGATGCAGGAGTTCCTGCCTGCATACTACATTTACAGAATCACAGAGTATGCTGAGTTGGAAGGGACCCACAAAACCCAAGGCACAGATAGTAAATATCAAATCTTTCCCTCTCAGGTCCCAAGCATTCTGCCTCAGATTCACAGGTTCTCTTGTTCATTCTCTTTTATGCCATTAATCTCCAGGTTTCCTGTAGTAATTTGAAAAGATGCAAAATGCCCATTTCTACTTTCTTCTCACTTTCTTTTCTATAGCAGCCCATGATCTTGTCATTTAGGGTGACTTGATACTGAAAATCATTAATTAAAATCTCTGGACGGGATTACGTCTCCCTGCCTATCAAGCAAATTATCTAATTGGTAAAATACTAGAAGAAGCAAAAGCCTGCCATCACTTCAAAAGAAGAATGTTTTCCCCTGGCAGAGCTTTGTGCAGTAGTACATGTTTTCACCAGTGATCTGATACTGCTAATAACTTTCCTCAAGCCACGAACATACTTACACATCTCATGATCTTGGATTTGTTCCAGGGCTCAGGCCAATAAAAATTAAGATTCTAGGTAACTAACTTTTAGGCAACAAATTCTGTGTTTGATCTGATGTTCCTAATTAAAATGAAAGGGACTCACAACAGTCAAAGTCAAGAAAGTGACGCAGTGATGGCCTGAAAAAAGCCATCAAAAGCAATACCTGAAAAGTCTTGTACAGAAAAGCTTTTGAAAGAGATTGATCAGAACTTTTAATTCTGGAAACTGCACTGGAGGCAATCCCATTTCCCCATCCTTACATTACATTTTTACATTATTATCCTTCAGCCTACATGTAATTAAGATATTTTAATTATTTCTCTTTGCTACCAGTAGTTAATTCTGCATCCACTTGGTTTCAGTTGTCTACTCACTTGCTTTTCCTCAAGGCATGTTCTACACTGTGGCCTCGAAACTTCTTGTAATAGTCAATGAAGGAGAAGGGCAGAGTGATGTTGAGTGGGTTGGTCCTGTCTGGGGCTGCTGCCCGTTTACGGGACTCAAACGCTATCATCAGATCCACCCAGGCAGCAGGACGCTTGATTTTAAACTGCTCAATAAAATCTTCTCCAAATATTTTACACAGGAGCTTTTCAAATTCATAGTCCACACCTAGAGAACCATATGGCCCACCTGTACCACAAACAAAACACAGCTTTAATATCCTGAACTGCTTATTACATTTCTAATTGATCACATACACATCAAATCAATGTTATTAGGACTGTCTTCGCAGAAGGTCTGCAGAAAGCGGTGTCTTTTCTAAATGTAACAGCTGGTCTGCTACAAAATATGATCTTACCTCTGCCTCACTTTTACTCCTCTATCATCATAGCCAAAGTAAAACTAACACTATAAATCAGAAACGTTTTTATTAGAAGTAGAGGAAACCGCCTTCTTATCCACATATGAGAAGGTGTAGGCTGGACTCATTTAGGAGTAGACACTTCTGAGGTAATCTTACAGACACCAAGACTGAGAAGGCTCAGTGATGAACCATACAGATGAAGATCAATTTCGTAGAGAGACAGCAGCAAAAAGCAGTCTGACTCATATGCTTAACAGCTTAGCCACAGGACAAACTCAAAGGGGATGTGGAGTTCAGGATAGGAATACCACTAAAGGAATTGGCTGTTACATCTTTGTTGGGGACCAATCATTGTGTATTTTCCCTGGTGATGGGAGACCATCCTTGTTGCAATATACAGGTGACCTCTCAAAGGACAGGAAGATGATGATTCTACTAGCACAACTCAGACCAGGACCATGGCAGGAGGTCCTGGCCTGAGTGGGAGTGAATAACAAAGGAGATGGCAGTTTCTCACTCCCTCAGTGTGAGGTTTGCCATCCAAAAGCATCAGATGTATTAAGTGAGTCACCCATGTCTGCTGGGTTATATTAATTTTGAATGCTGGTCTCATTTCAGGAAGAACTGCTAGTAAAATATACTAATGGTATGTCTTTCACTAACAAATCAAAAATATTACATAAATATATAATATATAATATACTTTCATGAAGCAAGCAATGGAAGTGACATTACCTGTTGCTTTGTACAGCTCCTTAAGGTGTCCTTCAGGGAGTCTGATCTGATGGACAGTCATATCCACTGTGCCTCCTCCACTGTCAACAACGATGTAGCGGTCCCCTGGTTTTCCAAAGGGAGAGGGAATGGTATTTACATTATTGTTACCACCACAGCACACTGCAATGAGAGCTGCTCAGGGGCATTAGCACCATGAGAGACAACGACCTACAGAAAGCCAGGAATGCCTGTGCTGAAGACTTGGCCTTTACTAGTAAAAATAACGCAATGATTGATAACCAATATGAAAGTCAGATGTTAACAGCTACTGATTTAGCACAGCTGAAAAGTAGATTAGTGGGACTGCTCATGCTGCTGGTGCACATTCTAGTGGGCTACCAAATTAATACTATGGCATACTTAAGTAGCCTATTCTGAGGAAAATATCCTGGATGCATTTTAAAATGCGGATTGCTTTCTACCACCTCCTCAATAAACCGTATTTTGCTAGAGAACATGGAATTGCAGTTCAGTGTTAAGTTACTAAGAGGAGCACACGAACCTGTATTTTTTCCTTTTCCTATTTATAATCACTGTGAGAACAATGCAGTGCACAGCACATTTGTGGGAAACACAGTAACTGCCCGCAATGTGAAACCAGTGAGAGCACAGTTTATGCAAGAAAGGACACTACCTTCCTCCAGTTCGGACCAGATCTCTCCGATGACGTTCTCCACCATGAAGGTACGGCTCTGTCGTTTATGACGCACGTGTTCCTTGGCTAGTGATGGACAGAGAAAAAATTACTGAGTATAAGAAAGCATGGAGAAGTAGCTGCAGGAAACAAGTGCAAGCAGGCTGAAGGGTTCTGTATGTATTACTTCTTAACAAAACAAAACAAATGAACAAAAATTACCGCACTGGAGTCAGGAACATTAGAATGGCATTCCTAGGTTTTTCAACCACACTGATCCTTCTTGATACTAATAGATACAATTTTAGAATATACTAATTACCTAATAAAAACTAATCATATATACTAATAACCTCATAAGAAAGCTACAAACAGATCTGATCTGGATTTTTTGACATATTCTGGATTGCCAAGTTTGGGCTGGCAGTGGGGCAGGGTGAGATTGGCAGCCAGCTGTGCTCATCACAGCCTCTGTCTGCAGGCAGCAGCCCCAGCCCACTGCCTTCCAGGATGTCAGTCTATCTCAAAACTAGCAGCCAAAAGCACTGCTGCTCAGATTAGTAACTTCTTAAGGACACAGTAATAAGCAGGTGTGACCCTTAGAATATTTAAAATATACATCAATTAAAAAATAAGTGTAATCTAGCAATAGTATTAAAACAACCAGTTAACTTAAAAAACTTAACTGCTACTTAGACATTTAAAAGATGCAGAACAGCCTGTGAAGAGAAAGCAGAGTACTGAGAACCTTTGCTATTATGTTTCTAAATCAACCTGTGCAACTGAATGATCAAAGAACCCCACATTCCCTGTGTAACCTTCGCTCACCTTCAAAGGCATTCTACACAACACTACAGCAGAGAGGCATCCTGTCATGTGTGAAAATTCTTTCTGACA
Organism: Acropternis orthonyx; assembly: GCA_035583155.1. Classification (NCBI taxonomy): domain Eukaryota; kingdom Metazoa; phylum Chordata; class Aves; order Passeriformes; family Rhinocryptidae; genus Acropternis; species Acropternis orthonyx. The sequence goes on from JAWWEU010000160.1 coordinate 29,474,420, forward strand.
ACATCAACATGCCAATCACAGAATGCATTTCCTGTTTCTATAGTGCCTACCACCAGAAAACGGAGCAGCAGCCCCACTTGCTCCTGCACCCTCCCCAACAAGAGCCCACGATGCAGACAAGCCACAACAGCCTCGCTGCCCTGACTGGGCAGCACAGAGAGAGCTCACAAGGCAGAGCATTCCATGACAGAACAAGCACTAGGTCCAAACTCAGCCCTGACACAGAGCCCACAGAAGTCAATGGCAGCCCTTTCATTCACTCCTGTGGGCTAGAAGTGGAACACAAGAGCCAGTCTTTAACTACAGCTGAACTAAGCTTATCCTGGCTACTATGAACAGTAAAATTTTTGTTTTGACTTCACAGCAATAATATGGTCCTTGGAGTGCTTCTCTCTGTTTATGTTTAAAGGGTTTTTCTCCTTAATCTGTTCTCAGCTTGTCTTGGGTGCCTGCCATGCCTTTATGAAATTTTAATTCTAACCCCAAATTAATTCACTCCAAACTTTGTTTTCATTAATTTTGACATGAAACCTTTCCCATCTCCAATAGCTTTTACCATACAAAGTCAAGAAGGAGAGTAGTAACTCCATCCAAGAAAAAGCCCATTAGCAGAAATCCATGATCTGACAGATTCTGCCCAGCTTCAAAACCTTAACCAGAGAAACTCTTTTATTATTTTCCCAGAGGCAAATGCATGTGTTGTCTGAAAGTGAGTCCATGTAAAATCACATGGAACTGGAATGGTTCAGGACACGAACGAGGGGGACAGAAGCCGAGGGGCCCCTGAAGGGACTATGTCCTGAAAACAGATTGTGTCCTGTACTCTGTGTGGGCCTCCAAACACTGAACACATCTGACAAGTGCTGGCAAGGATTTGAGAGAATGATGTAGTGACTCTGCCTAAATGAAAAAAACCCTATGCTCTGGTAAATGCAGGAATAGCTTTACTAGCCTAATCTTCCATTTGCCTCTACAGTTTTGACCTAGTAAATGTGAGAAAACACAGATTCTTCTTAAAAATTCCTTCTGGGATAGACTGTCACACTACCATCAATATCAGGGCAACTGTTACAATTCACAGAGATGAGAAACCTGTGCATTACGGAGCAATCAAATATTCCACTGCTTCATTTTCCATTTTATTCCTCTCCCATTTCCCTCCAATTTCAGTAGGATATCAAGCTCAAAAAACTCTGGTGATGAAGGATGTTTTGGCAAGTGACTTAGACCGTGGTCCAATCTCTGTCCCGCAGTGTAAGTCAATCTTCAAACACTGACACTAGCAACTGACACTAGCAACACTGACACTCAGGTGAATAAATCAGAAGTGCCCTATGTAGTTGGTCTTATGTGAGCAGATAAATTCATTGCTATGTTCCAATACCGCTTCTTCCACTGAGTGTTGAAAGTCACTAATGATATTTCACAAAGATGACATCAAAAAGCATCTGCCAAAACTCTGAAACACCTCAGACTAATAGTTTCATTGCAGATCCAGTTATTCAGCACTGCTTCAATAATTCATCTAATCAAACACATAATTGTTTCCAAGAAATTAAATGAAAAAAATGATCCAACATGAAGCACTGACTTAAATTAAGGTAGAAAAATACTTCAGTGAAATACTAAAAGACTCCCACAACATCCAAATAAAGGCAAGGCAAGGAAGCCACCTACATGCTAAAATTCAAGGAAGAAATTCTTCACTGTGAGGGGGGGCAGGCCCTGGCACAGGTTGCCCAGAGAAGCAGTGGATGCCTCATCCCTGGAAGTGTCCAAGGCCACGTTGGATGGGGCTCTGAGCAACTTGGTCTATTGGAAGGTGTCCCTGTCCATGGCAGAGGGATTGGAACTAGACAATCTTTAAGGTCCTTTCCAATCCAAAACATTCTGTGATGTCTGCTGGATCAACGTCCAAACTAGCCTGACTACAGCAAACAGCAAAACAGTTTATAAAAGCAAACTGATGGTGGCCTGAAACATTTCAAGAGAACAAGAACAACAAGAAATGGTAAGAAAACAGCCCTCGTGGGCAAAGTAAACTTAGGCATAAGAATCTAGAAAGTGAATGAAGAGAAGTACCCTGTGTAAATCCAGTTCCAATAGTGTCACTCGGGCTGTAGCCATTGACAGGTGCCCTACTACTCAGGTCTATCATCTGGTGCAGGCGGAGCTTTCGGCAGTAGATAGAGGCAGCCTCGGGTTCCAGGGCAATGATCAACTGCTCGGGATTTTCAGGAGATGCCATTCCTGCCTGCGAGAGAGAATCCATTCAGAGAAGTGGGGTGGGAAATGCTGCAGCCTTAGCAGACCCTTTCAGCACGTGAACAAGGCTCTCCCCAGCTCACGGTCTCAGTTAGGTCACCCCTGCCAGTTCCACCCACAGAGGAGCTGCTGCCAGTGGTAAAGGTCTGGATCTGGGAATCATCCTGCCCACAATGTATAGCACAACTTCACAGGCTGTAACAGGGAAGTATGCATGCACTTACCATGCCAAGTGTCTAACCAAGCAGCTGTGTACATGACAGGTGGAGAAACGAAGGAAATCATTTTGAAACCTGTAATGAATGGCCTAAACCCTGGACTCCTAATTAACCCATGGATTTGCCCTGCTAAGAGGGGCCCCAGCCTCCTTTAAGACATGAAAGAATACGTTTGGCTTCTCCTCGTCACAACAGTATTTTAAGTATGCCTTTCTTTATGTCCCAGATATACACAGTCCTTGCTGAAATGAAGCTCCTGCACTGTTTAACTGTACAGCAATATACAGTACACTTTGCCAGTAATGCATCTTCTGACTTAAAACCAACATTTTCTATTTCAAAATCCATTGCTTTTAACCACATTCACTTTTACAGTATCTTCAAAATGCTCAGTTTACTCAAGGACACAAAATGTAACAGGGCAGATTCCCTAAAATGTAAGGAGAGCAAGCCTAAAAATAATCCCACATTACAAAATCAACATTTGCCATTCTTTCTATTTTCTTCCTGGATTTTCAGCCTTCAGACACACAGATTTTCACAAAGCAACAAGTTCTTATGTAACCACATCACACTCAGACCTGAGCTTAGAGAACAACATTCAAAGAACTGTGTTTTCACTTCTTTTCCCCTGTACTTCTGCCTACTGTATGATTTTTCTTTAAAACAGATAATATCTCTCAGCTCTTTTGCCCACCTTTTGGTTTACCTGCTATTATTTTCCAATTAAGTGCCTGAGTACTAAAGTATCCTAACAAATACAAACCAAAATGAACGTTTTTCTGCTTCCACAGTCAGTTTTCCAGCCTTCAATTCACACATGCACATTGTGGTGTCTCCAGAGCATCCCCAAAAGAAGGCAGGCTCTCATGGAAAGACTGCAGACCTGGACTGGAACTTGGCTTCTTTCACACAGCTACGTTGTGGGCTGTGAGAATCACTGACTAATTTACACCTGCAACTAAAAACTCCAAGTAAAGTTGGTTTAAAAGCAGTACCAGGGTAAGACTTGGAGACACAAACTGTCCTTCACAGTTACTGACTCGTTTTACCCTCTCCATCTTAAGAAATAAGACAAATAGATTCTTACAGAAAGCACTTTCTTCACTGTTGGCAATAAAAAAGGCAATACAACAAATAAATTTCAAAATAAAAAAGGGTTAAACTAAACACGGTTGTTCATTATTTTAAAAGCACACCTTATGATTGGGGTATTATGGTTACTTTACATCTTTAATTGCTGTTGGGCAAAACCTTACGCTTTAGTAACATCCACTGGACTCAGCAGCATAACCTGAAATTAGAACTGTCTGGGAAGGAGAATACTTTGCAAATACTGCAGATTATCAAACTTTGCCAGCTGTGTGGAAACACATATTGAAAAATATTATGTGTCTGCAACCAAACTATCAGGCTTTGGAAAATACAGATTTACAGCAGCCAGAGTAACCCTAAAATGTATAAAAAGACTTATCAATCAATCAAGCAGAGGTCCCAGCCCAACTCTCCTGCCATCACAGCACTTGCATGTGAGCATGCTGGCAGACAGGCTCAGAGAAAGCTCTAGAGCTGTACTGGGGATGAAGTTCTTGCATTGTGTCTTAGTATAAACCCAACCTCTCCTCCAACGTGTCTGGATGTAGTAGGCACAAGCAGGGCTGGTTTCATGCCAGCTCACTTCAACATCACTTATCTCCAGCTGAGCTTTACTATGCAGGAAGCTTTGATTTGTTGCATTGGAAAGAGCCACATGCAAATATGAATCCATACTTGGTCCTTGACAGACATTTATCTAATCTGCCAAAGAATTCCGAAAATGTCTGGTCTCCCCGCACACAGATTATCTCAGCCCTTTACTGTCTTTGCCTTAGGAGGGTTTTGCTAAAAGCCTAATCCGAATCTTCCTGCAGTTCTAAGGCCAGCACTTCTTGCTCTATCCAATAAGGGCTTAGAGAACAAATCGCTCCTTACCACCCTGCTGCACTTTTCACTTATACTAAACCCATTATCATGTTTTGTGAGAGCTCTGAATCTGAGCAGCAAGTGGGTTTTTTCAGTATCTAGCAATGTGGAGGAACTCAGGAGTGCTCAATATGCTCCCTGTACTGGGCATGTGTCAGCAGCACAGACAAATCAATTCTTAGTCTCAGTCTAACCCACGCACAGAAAACAAAATTGTGTTTTAGGGAAAAAATAGTTTGTTGCTAAGGATATTAAAATCCAAAGGCTACAACGTAGAGCATTTGCAAGAGGTGACAAGAACTGAGTTGCACACACAGGGAATGCACTGGTATTTCCTAACTTGAGGAGGGGGAAACATGGGTTGGGGGAAGACTGAATTAATGGCGGAATCATCTGTTCTAGGGGGAATTTTGGTACAAACTTCCGAGGTTGGTTCTGCTAAAAGAAAACAGTAAACCATTAACAATAACATTTGCTTCCTCCCTCCTCCAGCAGTAGTCTGTACCATGAACTTTTCACATTGCAGCCTGCACGTCAGGAGGAAGGCAGTGATCTGCAGCGGATGGACTCAGATCTGTGTTCTCAAACCCTCCAAGTATAGCAGATGCTATTCTTGCTACTTTTTCTCTCTAGCTATTATTTTAACATACCCAAAATATCTCCTGAGGAAAATATCCAGCAGAAATGACAGTTTTTAACAGTTCAAAGCACAGCTGATCCTAACAGAGTCTCATGAAGAAAATGTAGAGGGTTTTTGCTTAAAAGCTTTTCTTACAGAGTTTGAAGGGGCAGTTATGACGAAGAATGAGTTATTTCACATCACTAAAAAAACATACAAAGAATCTTTTACAGTGAAAGGTACAAGGCAACCAATACATATTTTTATATGTACACATACATATGTGTATGTACATGTATACACATACATATAAGTATATACATATAAGTACATCTATATGCTATGTATAAGTACATCTATATGTAGCAATCAATACTTCATACCCACTGTATATATTATTTCTCCCTAGACCATGAGAGAGAGCACATTACTGTACATACATATATATTTTTATGTATATATCCACACACAGCACAGAGAGAATGCAGGAAGAGGAGATGATAAAGAAACATGAACACACATGTGCTGCTAAGGAAGGATGGAGCAATGAGGTTGTTTTAATACAAGCTCTAAGATGAAGACTTAGGAGGCAGTACATCTGTCCCATCATTGCAGCCAAGGAGCAGGGGACAGATGGGAGAAAAATATTGAGCATGCTGAGAAAGAGGAGGGGAAACAGCAGGCGGAAACACAAAGAAACAGTGATGCATTTGTTAAAAATATTAATTGTAGACATTTGGGAATCTGCTGTTTTTCACACTTGCTGCTTTCTATCTGCCTCAGTCCATGTTCTTGCACACTGCTGACAAAGTACTATGTAATTAAGAACAGAGACTCACAAGTTAACAGGTCTGAACAGGACAGATCTAAATGTCTCGATACTCAACACTCTATAGATCATTCTGGCAGGGGGACAGATGCATCAATTTGCTTTTTGCCTAGGGCAGATTACAGCAGACTTTATAACAGGCAGCGTCTTGACTTTAGCCTGCTAAGATTTTCTTTCTCCCATAATACTCACTAGCAGTATAAACCCAGCGATGACTTATGACACATGAAGGAAGCAGACAGCCATTTCCCCAAAATCACAGAAGTGGAAAACTCACCATGGAATTACAAAAAACTCTTTGAGCACTGAAAAAGTTCTTAAAAATGAATTTATTTGCATAATATTGCTGCATTTATATACCTGGAAGAAGCAAAGAACATTATGAAAAGAACTACTCTAAAATTCAACTTTGCTCATGTGCCTGAGGACTAAGATTTCATTTTTTGACAAGAGAAGTCCCAGATTTTCACCCACCCCTCTAACACAGGTCTGCGAGCTGGTGCCAGTGATTGGTGTCCATTTGCCAAGATGTATCATTGACAGCAAACCTCAGAGTACTTCGAAGTCTCACGTACTGGAGCATTAATAACTTTACCATCCAGATGAAGGTGAATTCTCAACCTGGTGTTTTTATAGCCAGAGATGTGTCACCAGGAGAGAGCCACAGCTGAGCACAAAACCTTCCTGATTCTGTGAACAGCATCAGCTGACAAGTGCTAGACTAATTCACCATTACCAAATATTGAGGTCTAAACTGAAACTCAGTATAGGAGTCTAAGCACTTCAGAGAACTAAAGGATTTTCATTCGTTCCACATACAGAACCATCATTACTGCAGATTTAAAGATGCTCCTTTTAACACTCAGGCTCGCACACCACAACACACAACAAGAAAAACTAAATGCTTTTTTATGCTTTTTTTAATACTGCACTGCGTATGACCTTAAAGAGAGCATTATAGCAGAATATCCCATGTAGTCTGAGCCATTTTAAAAGGCACTGAAAGCCATCAGATAGGCCCAGATGAAAAGGTCCCATCTCTGAAAGCCACTGTAATCAGAAGTATCAGCCTTTAGCTGTAGTCCTTCACAGCCAGGCAGAATGGTGTTTGTCGTTCCATGAGACTTTATTTATTACACCACAGTGACCTCAAAAGAAATAGTATGTTAGGAAATAACAACATCGTTGGCAAGGCAGACATTTCCTATTACTATTCTGTCAAACGATGGAAAGCAAATGTTAAGAGTTTTTTACATAAGATACCTTTTTAAAGGAAAAAAAAAAAAATAAAAAGCCTGACCACTGATATGTAACACAAGAAACATGCCTTAACATGGAGTGCACCTGTTTTTTTGAGTTGTAAAACTGACTAAAAGACCTGATTGGATGAATTCTAATTTACTGCTTTGATATATTTTGTAGTCACCTTAGACCTAGGCACTGCATTCACAAATAATAGGGCATTTCTAGATAAAAAATGAAGCCTAAATAGAATAAACAGAAAAACACATGCAAAAGAACCATCCTCATTACACAGTTGGAAAAACAGGGCACAGAGACTAAGAGTCTTTTCTAATGCTGTGTAGGAACCTACACTGAGGTGGAAATTCCCTCCACAACCCCAGAACTCCAGCTCAGTGTCCCAGCCAAAAGCTACTCTCGGCCAAAGCTCCCATGTCTGCATGTGAGAGTAGGACATGCAGAAGCTGCAGGGACAGCTGCATCACAGCTCCACCGCAGCCTTGGCTCCCCAACTCTTCTTCCTAATTTGTCACCTTCACCAACCTCTTTATTTTGATCACTTCTGAAAAACCCTGCAGAGCAGATGAGTGCAATGATCCATTATTTTGGTTGGTAGGAAGAACCTTTTAAATGTGTTTGACCACTAAAGTCCCCTTTGCAGGCACCAGAGATAAAAGGTGGATCCCATGAAAAAGCTCCATAAAGATACTGTGGTTCATTGGGAAATAAAGCTTTGCAGGACAACATTATTCAGCCAAAACTAGAGAAGCTGAGAACTAACATCAACATTTTTCTATTTTCCAAGGTATTTATTGTAATTAGTAACAATAGGAAAGGCATTATTGCAAGTTAAGCACGTGCAGAAGGCATGAAGGAGGTATTGTGCAACTGAATCAAGGCAAGACAAAACAGGGATTGGAAATTACGTGCCTTGTGAAATTTACACTGTTTAAACTAATCAGTTCATTGTGTTAAGGGATTCAGATAACACCATCCACTTAGTGCCTTGGTAAGTGAGCTCCTCTAATCCTCCTCCTTTTTCACTAGCTAGCACTTTCTCCAGTTCTGAGGCATCAGACTGGGATGTCACAAATAAACGACTGCGATCTAATTACGGAGGCAGAGCACGCCAGGAAAGAAGACGGGCAACATGGGAAAAGACTCAGCATTATCCCAAAGAGGCGCACGAGAGGGAGCTCAGTTGGCAGGGAGTGGGGCCAGTGGATATCACCAAGCTGCAGGGAAAGCACAGTGCATGCATTTCTGCTACATCTTCAGCCTTGAGAAGCCTTCACAAAAAACGTCTGAACATCACTACACCACCACATATACCAGTGCTTTGCCCTCAGACTCAGATGTTAGAGTGATGAAGAGTGCTGCGGTACAGTAAATATCGTGAATAAATAGAATACAGTGAGGTCAGACAGCCCAGTCATCTCTGTCCACTTATCTGTTCAAAGGCAGATTCTTAAAATTGCTGAACAACCACAAGATAAACAGGATTTTCAAAGATTCCTCTTAGTGGTTACAGCAGAGGTTGGGTTTGCCCAAGACAGGAAGAAGAGCTGGGTGTTCCCCTCCTTTCAAAAATTTATCCTCTGGGTTTAAGAACCTAGATAAAAACTGAATATTAACTTCTTTTTTTTTTTTTAAAAATCCAGTCAACACAATTTTAGGGTGGTGGTTGATATTGCAAAGATCTGACATCTACAATGTCATAGAGGCACTTTTTGCTTTACAGAAGCAAGAGCACTTTGCTTTCTCTTACATAACATTTGCTACACATACATGCATATACATAATAGATATACATAGATGCATACATTTTCATAAATTATTGCTAGCTGAGCTAAAATGCTAAAATTAGGTTTGTGGCACATATCCTAGTCTGATCAGGTGCCACTCATACTTTGCATTTCTCAAGTGAGAAAATAGCGGATAATTATCACAGCTGCAGAATTCCTTCAGTGTCAGCTTCTCCCCCCGCCATACAGTTAAGTGACAAGACAAGGATACTCATCTTTCTGTGATAAAAACTGCCTGAGAAAGCATAAATGAAATCTCAGGCTGTGGTAAAATAGAAGTATCTTCATTTTGCAGATAAGGGGCATATAAGCTACGGAAGATGACAAGTGAAAAGCCACTATTTTAATGGAGGGGGCAAAAAACTGGAAGGCAACAGATCCCTGTAAGAACTCATTTGTTCTCTTCACACAAGCAGGAGTGATTAAGTAACATGAAAGGACATAGAGGGATGAACCTCAATGTAAAAATAGGCCTTTAAATTGTCCTTAGGATTTGGGGATTATCCTGAGACCCCCCCTTTTGGGATCGCAGGTACCTTCCCTTCTACCATGTGGAAGTAGATATGGCTACCACGTATTTATACACTCTTTCCCTGCTTTTAAAATCCCAGAGCATAGGTTTTGCATTGCTTTCTCAACTCCCAGGATTTGCCCATACCAGAAGCTCCTACGAAGTATCTAACCCACAGAAAACTCGTGACCTTCCCACTGTCTTCACCAGCTTACTGCTGCTTCAACTTTAAACAAAACTTACAAGTTGTGAATTCCTTTGAAGGGAGTTTTTAGGTGAAATCCTCTAACCTGCAGGTAATCAGGACAGACAATAATAAGGTACCTCATATTTTCAGCCATATAGCTGGTTCAGTGACCATCACTAGTCAACATACAAACTAATTCCAGTTAATAGTAATACTACTCCCCATTTAATAGTCGTGCATGAACATGTATGTTGAAGGAGCAAGAGGTTTAGATTAACATTTTATTTATAATTAAAATTAGTTTTATGGTGGAAGAAGCTCTTGGTGGCCAAGGAGCAACCTAATAGCTGCCTGCATCTATCTGAAGGGCAATTACAAAGGCAGCAGAACACAACTTTTATCAGTCTTGCCAGGAGATCCAATGAGAGGCAACAGCCACAAATTGCAGCGTTTAGAGTTCAAATCAGGTATTACAAAACTCCCTTTTTACTAGGAAGGTGATACAGCACCAGAACAGCTGCTCAGACAGGCACCTCTGTCCTTGGAGATGTTTAAAACTTGGCTGAACAAAGCCACTGCTGACCTGGCGTTGGCAACAACCCTGCTTCAAATGGAAGGTCAGACTAGATGATCTCCAACAAGCACTTCCACTTAATGCTTCCATGACTCTAAAATGGTGCAGGTATTCTGTACTGAGAAAGACCAGAAACCCTTCCCAAAGGCCAAAGACCTACATGCTTTCTCATCCCTTGTCTTTGTGACTTTCATGTCAGATCCTTGAGTGTATCAGTGAGAGGGAGCCCATCCTGTCTGCCAGTGTGACAGCAGCACGACTCACTGCTACAAGCCTGCAGTGGTTCACGTCCTCACAGGTTTCTGTATGGATTGCAATTACAACTTCTGGTTAAGTGTCTTGGGATCAAAAGGAAATATTTGTCACAGAACACCTTTTTTTTTTTTAATCTGAAAATATATAGAGCTCAACAGCCCTAGTCAGTCCTTTAACCTTAAACATCAGCCATCTGTCACTTTCAAAAGTGATGCAAGAGGTAGAAAGCAATTAGTTTAAAGTATCAAGGATGCACAAGTTACAATATTAACACAAACTGCACTAAAAAAAGAAAAATGGGTCCAGTGTCTTGTCGGTGAGGGAAATTCAATTCCTAATTCATTTTTCTGTACTTGGTTGTACTGGAAAAAAATGGTCTTCATACTTAAAACAATAATCTAAAATAGCAGGCATGGACTCGAAGCCAAATTTTTGTCATTCAGCTCTACTACAAGCTTCCTATTTAACATTTTAAAAGTCACTTGGAACAAATTTTGTGAAACAAACCACTAAAGCAAATGCATCAACTTCTGAGTATCCAACTGAATACCAAGTTTTTCAGTGGAGCAGCTTGTGAAGTTTGCTGGGGATGGGAGGTACTCACACTCTGAATAACCACGCTGGCTTTCCCTCATGCACATACCTGATCAGGCTACTGAGCAAGTTGCTTTGGACCAAAGCGAAATCCATTTGATATTTCACATCTGTTTACTAACCTATCAGCAAAGCTATTCCTAGGATAAGAAATAACATACAGCCTGTAACACTTCTCCCTCTTAATGGCTGTCTAGAAACTATGGCATTATCACATTCTGAAAAGCAGGAAAATAAATGGGGCACCTGGAGCTGTAATGACGTGTGACTTTTATTTTCAGCACACTCAAAATAATGAATTTGTGGAACTGCACTGGCTTCAGCCAGAATTGCTGCATTTGTGTGGTCACTGATTAGATGAAGCAGTTTGTTATAGATGGCTAGGCTGTCTTATTGAGATAAATGCCTTTGCTAAGCACAGTCTGATTGCCTCAATTTATTTTTCTTGGTGTTGCTATTACCCAGCTATGAGGACAGATTGCTTTACCTGAGTATTTCTACACTTCATATTTTACACATTATTTTTATGATCTATTCTTTTACTTTAACCTGAACTTGGAATTATTTGGGATCATAGAGACTGTTTGATTCTATTGATAAAACCTATACTGGTCAGGTCTTTTGGATTTCACATTACAATTTCCCTCTTTTAAGTTATAAAACCTGGATTTTTTTTCCTTTAGGAAGGGAAGTGGAACATAAGGGAGGAAATATCTGAATTAAGACCACTGGCTACCTATCGTGAAGCACTTTTGTTTACAATTCATGGAGAAGGTTCTACAGTTTACCTGTGGTTATTTCTCAGAAGGCTTTAGCAAATTGCCCATAAGAAAGATAATTTCTTGCTATGCACAGGCAAGGAACTGGATTTCTGGGTCTTATGAGAAAGAAAAGGATTTCTTGTATTTGTCAGATACAAAAGAATACCAATAATTGCAACAGAACTTAGGACATCAGATCTAACCTATCACGTTTTGGTCTCAGAAGTGATCCCAGAAATACAGACAGTTTTCTAGAGAAAAACATCTTGGATCCCTTATTAGATAAGGGATTTTCCTGCATTAAAAAAAAACCTCCAAATTGCTTGTTTTGTTGTGCCTCTGCCTTTTAATTCCTCCCTAAGTTTCTCAGGTATTGGGACCACAACTAAATTTGAATTAGCATTACTAAAGCTGAGTCACATAGTGCTGAATGATGACATGGCAAGGTGGAGGTTATGTTCTTTGACAAGTTGATGGGTCCACAGTAGCATTCAGTCCATATTTCACTCGGGTGATGTTGCTGCAGCTCATTCCCATGGGATTGTTGCCACAGATCACATTTGTGCAGTAAATGAAAGCTTAGCTCCAAGTGGCATTACCAAGACTTTTTTGCTGCATTACATTATATGCCCCAAGGTTCAGGAGAACATTATGTGCAAGTTTTATGAGTAGCGTGCATTAGAAAAATGAAGCCATTAAATTCTCATAAGCTTTTTAATTTTTCATGTTATAATATTCTAGAAATGGTTTTTTGTACCATGGGTATGCATCAGTTACCACAATAGCAAAGCCTGACTCTTCCTATTTAAGTCTAGTATCAGACTTTTAGTGCATCAAGCTTTCCCCTTCCCTTTATTCTGAAATATCCTCATCATAGACCATTTTGGCTCAGGCTGGTTTTCTTAAAAAGACACAAATGGCCTGACTGAGGATTTTCACAGAGAAAATTATATGCTTGCTATTTTCTGTTAGTTGCATCTTATTCTGTACCTTGGCTTTCTGATTTTGTCTTAACATTTTTCACTAGAGTTCCAGTTTCAGCTTGTATTTCCTTTCTCTGTAACTGAATATTGGTATCTAAGATGTCTTTTAGACTTATCTATTATCTTTCACCATTGTCTTTTCTAAGAATTAATTACAAACAATCAAACCCACTAGTTTTAGATCCTGCCCACGTTGATTTATATTTGTTTGTGGATTTCTATGACTCCCTACTTATTGTAGTTTACAGCCTTTCAGATTATCATTTTCTTCTTTTGGCTGGTAAAACCCCACCCAGCACACTCTTTCCACCAAGCAAAGTGAAGAATCTAATTTTTGGCTATTTCTATTGGCTTCAGTGACCTTTCAGAGAATTTCTAAGATCCTGAGAAACATGTTTCAAAGCTTTTTAAGACAACCACAGATCCAGTCTGACAGAATGCTGTGAAAACTTTTTGTTTTACTTGCTTAGCAAAAGATAAAGAAAGCCTCCAAATACTGCAACTTGCGCCACAGAGGTGGACAAATAGAAATCTACAGGACTAGAATAGCAGATGGCTTTGTCAACTGCCTCTGCTTTCATGTGAACCTGGCTGAGTAACTAAAATGTGTAAGGAGAGATCAATCGGTACACATTTCCCACTCTGTAATCTTCACCCCTCAATTAGTTATCCTTTCCTAATTAAACACAGCTACAAGATGAAAAATCCTCCCTAACACATCACTCAATAAACATTTTAATCCGTGTGATTAAAAGGACCTTGACATCACAAAAGCGAGCGCATAGACTCAAGAGACCCCCCAGAGCTACAAATAATCAAAGTTTGATGTATTTAACACACTTCTGACTCATGTGCCTCACTAACAAGTACTGTTATAAAAAAACCCACCAGCTTCCCAGTGCTGCTTACACCTTTGTGTGTAGTTTACAGCAGAAACCTGTCACTGTCCCTACATGAATAGATTTCAGTTCCATGTGTTTTCTGTACCAAAGAACAGACTTATGAAGGAGTAGGTGTAGCTCAGCTTCACCGATTAAAATCTGCGTAAGTCTCTCTAGTCATCTTTTTTTAAACCAAACTTGCTTCAACATCACTTTTTTATTAGCAAGGAATTTTATGTGCCCTCCCATTAATCTTCCACCAGATGTGTTTATTTTTCTCCAAAGGTTCCTACAGGGCAAGCCAGTACAGATCGATGCAAAGCAATGTGAACCTGAACACAATGTGTTAAATAATTCCCATCATACACATTCCATGACAAAACTGGTGTGAAAAGAATAATAAATATTCATCATAGGAGCTGGTTAAAGAAGGCCTCTGGAATTTCAAGCTCATATGTTTAATCCTATAACCTAGACTGCCTCTCTTTTTGTTTATATGAGCTTACCATGCAAATGATTTTATTTGCTATTTGTAACTGAAAGATAAATCTACTTCAGAGCTCTAGAACCCCACTTCAAAATCAACAGTTCATATTAAAAAGAAAAGAACCCTCAACATCTCTTAAGTAGACCAACTGACTGATGTTTGCAAGCCTACAGAGTATTTTGGGCAAGCTTATGAAAACGCCACACCCTTCCCTTTCCTTCGCTCTGCCCTGAGTGCATTTCTTATGCTAAGTTTTAGTTTCTTATTTTAAAGCTTCTGCAATCACATATTTCTGTCTCTGTCACGCTCCAAACTTTTCCTCAAAACTTTACTCCTAGTAGCATGTTCAAGGAATTCCAGCCTGCAGATCCTGCTCTGCGCTTACTGTGCCCAAGGAATGTGTATTGAAAGACAAGCTGGAACAATGTCTTTACTGAACCGAAACAACCTGCCAAGAGCACCGGATCCTGTGTTCCTCTAACACATAACCCACAGTGCCTCAGTCTCATTTGGATAGGGGATTAAAAGTGCTGCCCACAGTAATATATTATGACAACAAGGAGCTGTTAGTAAGGAACCAACTACTCATGCCTACCTGAATTCAATATGTTTCTACACAAATGCTCTTGACTTTAACTCCTTTGAAGTTTCATCTATTAGTGGACATGCTGATTTATTTTTCTTTTTTTTTCCCCGTCAGTAATACAAGACTAACAAATCAACAAATTTTCTTGTGTCAGAAGGACCTCAAGGGGGGATCCACAAGGCTGTAAGTGCCAGGCCATGCTCATGAGCAGAAAGCCTCCACACCTAAACTGTCCTTTCCCTTTGGGGTCTAAACCTCAAGCCCAGTGAAGGTAGTTGCGTTTAGCTTCCTCTGCAAGGACAGGAATAAGGGCAGGTCCATCCACATGAGCAGGATGGAGCCCTCCCACATCCTGTCCAACTGGACCATGCTGACATGGACTTCAAAATGAGAAAATATATCAGCAATTTGAATTTATTAGTCACAATGTGAGTTCTCAACAAGAAAGGAATTTCTAATACTGGCAAATACAGCACTTCTGACAGAACTACACCAAAGCAAAGAATTGGAACAACTGGGACACAGAAACAAGAAGAGTTAATGGTAGTTATTATGCCTTATATTTTACTCATGGGACAATGGCGAACCTGACTAAGAATCCTAGGAGCTATTACTCAGGATGTAATGAACACTGATGCAACACACACTAATCCCACCAGACATGTTTTGGGAAAAGAAACTTAAGCCCTAGTGAGTCCTACAGAGCTCTCTCCAACTGTGACCAGACCTTAACAAGTGTCACACAGCTTCAGAACCATCTCTGGACACACAGGAATTAAGCATGAGAGCCAGGAAGAAGAGTCTCTTATTCAGGAATAAAGCAATTTTGATTCAGCAAAGTAAGCTGTAAAGACATCCAACTTTCTACATCCTACCAGACTTAGTCCCTCAGGAGGCCCCAGAGAGCAAGATAAACAAGAACAAACACATATCTGCTTCAAAGAGGTAATAACTCAAGTATAAAAAGAGTTAAGGTTACAAAAAGCACAACAGATGAAGACACAGGGCAGGCAGAGTAACAGCAAGAAGCAGTGAGGAGTAGTTTTCCCAAGTAAGTAGGCTAATCACTGTCAAGTCTTTGTGGGCATGACAAAAACCAGCATTTTAGAAAGGGTTTCAGAAGAGGAAAATGAATGAGCAACACCGATATTCATGTCCAGGACACGCAGCTTATGCCTGAGATGACACAGATGGAGTCAAATGTGGGCTGATTCCCTGTCAAATGCGAGGCTGCAGAACTCTTTAGTGGCAATATTCTGAAGAGCTACAACCAGGCCACATTACAGCTGCCAAAGCCAAGGAAATGATGTTGCAGTAACCAAGATGCAAAATCACTGACAGCTTGGATGAAAGCTCAGCAGCCCGAAAAAACAGGAAAAGCTGTCATGCAGACAGAATTAGCAGGATTTTGATAGGCTGGATGAAAAGAGAGAGGAAGAACTGCGAGCTGAAGGGAACACCCAGATTACTCATTCCATGGGAAAGCAGCACAGCAGCTGGAAGGGGACAGCGCAGGAGCAGATTAAGAGTTCCAAGTTAGCAATGTTTTCTTTAAGGCAAAACAGAGATGAGGGGATGGCAAAGGTGCACTGATGTTGCGAGCTGTTCAAAAGCTGATGGATGTTGAGCGCAGCAGCAGATTTCCAACACTTCTTACTCTATTTGATTAATTCCATTAGCTTTGCCTAGACAAGCATGTAATCATTCCAGAAAGGCTGGGCTTTACATTTTGAAACAGTGACTGAAGCCATTACTACTTTTGCTCTCCTAGAGCCACCTCACTTGACACGGATTACTCAGCAGATTTTCACAGCTCATTAACATTTCCCACTGGGTAACTCTCAGCTTAGACCAGAGGTTGTACTTCAGCGTGTTTCCAGTAACAAGGTTTCTACCACTGCCTTTTCACACTCTTCTCTACGTGATGTGCCGATTACTCTTACAATAAAAATGCTCATTTTCAAGATGCTTTCATCTTCCATAGCTAGCAACAAGAGCTGCAACTTCTGATCCAGCTGTACATACTGGTTTGAGGAACGTGTTGGATCCAGCAATAGGAATCTGAAAGACTGAATGGCAATGCAGAATTCTCAGTTTTCTGCATTGGTTTCTTCATCCCCACTACTTTAAAAACAATCAACCGCGTGTCAAGTTAACATCAATTACTTCCCTAAACTCATGTTTTCCTGCAATTGATCACACACCCCGAGTTAAAACCCTTGTTAGTCCTTGCTGTTTATCAAGCTTGCCCATAGAAGTACACAATCACAGACACAACCACAGACACAGACACTATTTAACAACATTCCATTGTGCCACAAATGAGAAATGCCAAGAGATCTGCCTCACCCTGCCCTGCTCCTTACACAGCTCCCACTTCACGAGCACACATGCACACAGACAGCAGGCAGACAACAATATACAGAGATAATGAATGGGTCTCTAGTGTTTCAGATTTACCTACAACCGTGTCCTTCCATCAGAACTTTAAGAGTGTTTTGCTTCTGGCACTAGCATTAGCAATCCCACAATACAGACTGTTAAGAAAAACGTTGCTCAACATTAGAGATAGTCAGAAACAGAGTCAGAAAAATCTGGGTGCTTCCCAGGAGCACTCTGCAAATTACTCATGAACTGGTAGATATTTTATAAACTGTGCAGCACACAGCTACTGCCAACGGGTTACACAAGTCTGTGACCAAAAATTAAAAAAAAAGGAAAAAAAAAAAAACCAAAAAAACCCCAAACTGAAAATGAATATCCTGATGTAAAGGAAGAATGTGTACATCTCATGTATTAAAGACACAAACTGAATTTGAAATAAAGGACATGCACGTGGAAAGTGGACATATCTGGGGGTTGGCTGGGGGGAAAGAGTTAAATGCAGATAAACCCCTTACTGGTGAAAATAACATTTGAATTTAATTTTATATCCAGACTATCCGGTTCACAGTCCTTTCATTCCTACTGTGGGAAAATGGGAACTGGAAAAAAAGTCCCACCAAGGAGGCTCTTTGCTTTCCCTCCTTTTTTTTTTTTCCCTTTTTTACTTCAGAAGTCTGTGATGACCTAAAGAAAGTAACAAAACAAAGCTGTGTCCAGTATTTTAAAAACAACTTTCCCTTGGGTCTCAAAACTGCATCTGTTCCATGTGCACTGAATTCAGCTGGAATATATTGTTCAGGATGGCTAAAATATCAGTCTGCAGTGAGGGACATGAATACATAAAAGTAAATAGAATGAAAAAAGCACTTAATAGGTGAATACATACAACTTACACCTTCTGCTTGGTAGAGTTAACTTCTCTTTCAGTGTTTCTAAACCATATTTATACTAGAGCTAATTGTCCCAAATACAGTTTATTATTTAGTCTATCAACTAGGGCTTTAAAGAGGCATTTCTACATTCAGCCTGTAATATTACCTTGTAGGCAGCTTGTCTCATAAACTGCTTTGCAGGTTGTTTCCAAATAGCAGGCACTGTAATGACCCATCTTACTTCAGTGTTTTCAAAGTCCGAGCCTCCTTGGTCACTGAGCTCCTAAATAAAAGAAAAATAGAGGTGAATGCAAAATCATAGGTGTCTACTTCATACGGTAATATTATTTACTGCTAGCCCAAGTAACAGTAACTCTCTCTTTCCCACTTTTTTCCTGTTACATCTATGCTACCAATCAGGGTTACTTCCAGCCTACCAAGAACGCTTTACTGTGCCAAAAGGTGGGATATTAAGGTTGAAGCTTTCTCAAGGAGGCCTACAGAAAAGTATACTGCTTCACACAAGGTAGAAGAGTTGGGTTTTTTTGCAAAAGCAGCAATTTACAGAATATTACAGAATATTTATGTGCATTCTTAGTCACATGTGGTATTCGCTGTTAGCTTGAAGAATTCACACTTGCATCTTGGTTAATACACAGAAAAATATTTGAGGCATCACTGAAGAACATTATGTTTTACAACCTGGATTTTTCAATGACTTCTTTATCCACCACTTACCTTTAAATCAAACTTTTACAACGCAGTTAACAAGGGGAAGTTACAGTTAACCCCTTTTAAAAAATGACTGATTGTTCCTTGAAAATTTTGCTTTAAGCAAACATTCAAGACTAGTTTAGTACCTTTATTGTCCTTTTTCTTCCCCTTAGAAAGAGAAAAGTCTGTACTGCATTTAGAAATTAGGTGACATACTGACATGTTTTGGGAAAAGTTCCAAGTAAAATGTCATTACCATATGTCCTATCTAAATCTCCATCCAAACAGAGAAAGGGTTCAGAGAGGTGAACAACAGGCCTTTAGAACGTAAAAAAATGTTTCTGCATGTGCTGAGCCAAGGTGTTGTGTTTGTTTAGCTCTGCTGCAGCTCGAAAATCCATGCTGGAAAAGTAGTACCTTTATATTGCACAAGGCAGCAGAAATGGACAGATTATGGACAGATTATAGTCCAAAGAAACAGCTCACTTACATTGCTTGTCTAATTAGTTCCATGATTTACTCACAAATGCCAGGGATTTAGCTATTAATATCAGAAAAGGATGTAGCCCTGAACAGGCAGCACAGTAAATATATGGGATTGCACCCAACATTTGCTAAGAATTTCCCCACTCTATGCACAGCTTCAAATGTGTGACTCCACCATCAACCCCAAAATATAGTTTAAAAAGTTTTTGACGAGATGAGGCATTTGGATTGTAGTGGTAGGATTGTTTCTCTGCAGCCATAAGGAACAGACTGAGATCTCAGAGAAAAGAAATTAAACCCATTCAAAAAAGTAGGTTAGCTTTTATCAAGGCTATTTTAAACAATGCTTGCTTGGATGAATATTCTTATTTGACCCAGGAACTGCTATGCTTATGTTGACATCATAGTGGCAGGTTTGAAGCCAATGTTTACTTAACTCACAATTGACTGCTTACATGAGGTTTTAAATCTCAAAACCTGTTTACTGAGGCCATGTATGTCACTGGAGAACACGATAAACAATCTTGTGATCCAAGTAGAATATTACAAGAAAGGAGTATTGCAACATCTCAAATGGGAAATGGAAAATAATACCCATTTTCCTTACCAACTCCAGCCTGGATTGATGGTACAAGGCCAGTTGCATGACTTTCCACAAAGCCAAGGGCCAGGTCCTGCACTTGGATCACAACAACCCTTGCAGCACTACAGCCTTGGGCAAAGCTGCCCAGCAGAAAAGGACCTGGGGGTGTTGGCTGACAGCAGCTGAACAGGAGCCAGCGTGTGTCCAGGTGGGCAACAAGGCCAGTGACATCCTGGCCTGTATCAGCAACAGTGGGGACAGCAGGACCAGGGCAGGGATCATTCCCCTGGACTTGGCACTGATGAGGCCACACCTCAAGTCCTATGTTCACTTTTGGGTCCCTCACTACAAGAAGGACATTGAGGTGCTGGAGCAAGTCCAGAGAAAGGCAGCATTGCTGGCCAAGGGTCTGGAGCATGAGTCTGATGAGGAACGGCTGAGGGAACTGGGTTTGGGGGTCACCAAATTACAAATGATCTTTGTATCACAAAATAAATTCAGATCCCCCCATTTCCTTTTGCTTAATCAGTGAAGACAAAGTCAGGCTGGGGCCAAAGACATCAGTAGTTGCTCTTCTATTGTGTTTCACAGGGCCAATTCTTTACCATGAGAGAAAACCTTGCATGAACACAAAACAATCCATCATCCCAGCAGCAGAAATGTAGGGCAGAAAAACAGGACCCAGCCTCAGATTTAATTCCTGAGTTTCAGCTCTTGTGCTTTTACATTTTCTGGTTAAATCAATGTTTGTTTCCATTAAAAAAAAAAAAAGGCAAAAAATATTTAAGCCAGTAAGATATTCAGAGCTCTGCATCACAATGATGCTATTAGTGAATCAAGCTTGCCCTGTTTCGGAGAAATTACTTCAGGCTATTGTGAGCTCTCCCGAGTCCAAACCCTGCCCAGAGTTCCTACACCTGCCTTGCTTTGTTTATGTCAAATACCACCGAGGTCAAAATCTGGCAAGGTTAAAAGTGTTAAGCTCATATTTATACCAGTTATAAATACAGAAAATCTTGATAAGGAAGCATTACCCCACCTTTAATGCCTGTTCCTTAAAGAATTGCAGAGCATAAGCAAATATCTCAAGTGCTTTGACTTTTTTGCCATTTGCAGCTGTCAGGTCTGTCTCCATGGTAAGATTCTACATGAAAGAAAATAACTGGAAGTTATTAAAAGAAAAAGGTAAACATGAAATTAATTCCCACTGCTTGAGGAAAGGGAGTTCCTCATTGTCCACCTGGTTAGGAAAAAGTGACAAAACTGTTCTGAAGAGGATTTAACTCATTCCTTGAATTTCCTGGAGCATGATATTTTGCTGCTTATTTTAAACTTTGTTTTTAAACACTTACCATGTCTATAGATAACTGCAGGCACAGAGAGAAATATGGAATAAATATTAAATAATTGTAATAAGTGTATCTGTAATTAATTCCAACAAAGCTGCATGTGCAAGATATTTAAGCCAACTGAAGAGCTAAAAGCAAAGATTTTTGGCTTCCCACCAACACATGAAACCAGAAAACACCTCAATACAGAAAATACTGGCTGATTCCCAAAACTCTAGAATGGATTAAAGACAAAAATATAATCAGTAGGAATAACGTCAAATTAACGGCATGACTTGCACTTGCAGTGCTGGCAACAAATCCCGGGTGAATTTGCTCCTCTGTGCCAGTGCTCAGGGTGGCTCTTATAGTCCATTTCTGCTGACCAGATTTATAGACCAAACCAGCCTCATGCAGACTCCCCAGACAGCTATGAATTTCACCCAGGAAAATTAGGACATGAAGATCCAAGCAAAGCAGATACCAAACTTCTAAGACTTAGAAAGAAGGCTGGCAAAATACAGTTGCCAAATGCAGTGAGAAGCAAAACGAGTTGTGTTAACTGGAGAGTTTAATTTGCTTCATTTACTCTTTAAACTTGGAAACAGAGCTGCTTCACATCTAGATGACAATCTTCAGGCAAGAATCTAGTACTGTTCAGAGGAAAATAATTTGAGTAGCAAATGCTACTCGGTCATTACTTACACCAGTGGTATGTAGCTTCATCTTAAACTTTTCAAAATACAACCAGTGCTTTGATTCAGTGGGATCCAAGTCATGGTAGAAATCTCTTGCTGCATAGCCAAAGCTATGAAACTTCCTCTCTGGTGTTAGGAGGATAGTGGTCGGTGTCTTCTGATTGGATACCCCTGGATCTCCACCTTCCCACCGTCTAACCAAAAAGTGAAACAGTTTCAGTAAGCGATGCTCAAGTTTAGAGCAGCAGAAAAAAAAAAAATCAAGAGTAGCACGTGAAAAACCAAAATCAAGTGGGTTTATTCCCACCTAACAAAAATGGATTGCAATTTTCATTTCAGGTAATTCAATACATTCTGTGCTTAGCTGTATAATTCTTAAGGACATAACCATCCTCAGATAGGAATACAGGTTTCCTGAAGTAAGCCATACACAATTAAAAAGGAAACAGTACTTCAGTTTTCTAATTAAGCATACAAATGTAATAAATATTGTATAGGGGGAAAAAAAAGGCAATTCTCAAAGAACACAAGTAATAAAAACCCCGATCTGGGCTAACCAATTGTCTCATCAGGCTCCATGAATCCTTACTTGTACAGGATATTTTTCCCATTTTGAATTAGGGACCTGCAGAGCCATCTGCACACCACTGTGGAGCAGTTGATTAAATTCCTGTTTCTGTCACAGAGTACTCTCTGAAACAAGACAAGCCAGTGCAAGTAACATCTGACCATGTGCCTCATTTCCTGGACACCTGAAACTCTGAAGACATGCCTGCAGATGTTGCGCTCTCTGTATTACACTCTCTGCTCACCTGAGGTTGATGAATTTTGTGTTTTAAGTGCCCAAAATGCTAAAAGCTTTTATCTGTCAAAATGAAGCAGATTGCCCCAACCCCCAAGTATCTTAAAGGTACCAAAACAATTCTGTCACTACTGGTGAATAAAACTATCCTCTCTTACTGAGATTGTGAAGGTATTTTTGGGGATACCTAAGAGGCATATAAGGAATAAGGCAAAAGTAACCCAAAGCTTGTTTCACAGAATGGGTAGGGAAATAAATAAGAAAACTGAATATGGGAACAGCCAGCATCAGGAATTGCAGGGGGGCATGGCAGGACAACAAGGTCAGACAGTAGAAAGTTGTACCATAGACAGCTGTGAGTATTCCTGTCTTCTCACTTCCCCTTCCCCAAAAAAAGGCAGAATGGAACAAGAAACTTGCATGACTGTTCCTCTCCGCCTTGCATATAAGTACTTACAGTATGAGAAACAAACATTTACCAGAAAACATTTTCTTAAAAAGGCATCAGTGGAAAATCTGTTTATGCTCTCCGACATAATCATAACACAGCTCAAACAGGAGCCAAGTTAAGATCACACAGGCAACTGCATTCATTATTAAACTACATGTTTGATTGCTTTTTTCTAAAGATAGCAAAATGCACTTGCAGAGTATACTCCTGCCAAAGTCCTTGTTCAGAAGCACAAAAAGGCTGCCTTGCTGTGTGGTAGTTGTTTATGAGACACGGAAAGAAAAAAATCATTTCCATTTCACTCTCAGAAACAGTCGAATCCATTGAAAATTAATTGACCTCTAGACCAAGGCAAAAAACTGACATGGAAAACCGCAATTTGAGGGGTTGATGCTTGGCAAAGTAACAAGGAACAGGATCTTCTGAAGTGCTGGGAACCGTTCAGACAATTCGACTGAATCAAACACTGCAAAATCTGCCCCTTTTTGCACAAGCAGCAGCGACAGCAGAGAATAACATATCTGGACTTTCTTCAGTGTAGAGGACAATCCCACTGCTCTGAAAGCAGAAACAGCATGATGAGGAATGGAATGATTTCCACCTTCATCCACTTGAAAAAACTTTCTTAAACCTCCCTAGTTCCGCTGCTCGGCCCCTGGGCTATGATCAACTGGCAAGGGCTCTGCTCCAGGTCATTTCTTTCTAACCTGCTGCTAGGAATGTACTTGGTCAACCCCAGGATCTTTGAGTAGGTGTTACAGCAAACATACGGTTCCAATGTGAAGAAGTTGGGATCTCACAGCCCATGAAGAGAAAACATTGCTATTTCACCAGATTGTTAAATCCCACACACCCGCTGCAAGCGGAGAGGAGACAGACTGATATCGTTTTCTCTTGGAATCATTAATGATTCATTCTGAGTCACTGGTGGGAAATGCCATAAATAGGCTGTGGCTAATAACAATACTTCTTTGTTTTTCATTACGGCCAGGCACATTTTCTCTTTCCAGAATAAGTACACTTAAGGTGCAGTTTAAATGAAGACAAATTTACGTTCAATGCTACGGGCTGAAATTTTCAAAGCCACCCAGAGAATTGGATGTTCACTTCCTGATGAGTTTCTGATGGAAACGAGACATGGTAATTGCTCAGCATGTTCTAAAGCTCTCAGCCTGTATTACTGTGCAGTCACAGAAAGGGCAGTAAGGAAACAGAAAGCGAAATATGACTTTACCATTTGCAATCAGAGATTTAAAAGTATTCCCAGGGGATATTTTTCTAGAGAGAAGCAGCTGCAAAGGCACCTGAATGGTAACCCCTGGCTGCAACACTCTTCTCAGGTGGAGCCCTGGCCTTTCTCCAGGTAGTTGGGGCTTCTAGTCAGGAGAGCTAGGACTGCAAAATCTTAATTTGAAGTTTTCTTTCCTGGCACCAACACAGGCAAAATAATGATAATAATGCTCTTAAGAAAAAATAAAATACCTATTAAAAGCATAAACCTATACAAGCCAGAATTGCTCTACATGCACAGGGGGGCTATTTTCTCAGAATAGAATCAGAGTTTAAAAAACTATTTCAACAGAACAAAGGCAGGTTTTTTCCTAAATTCAGACACGTGAGTTCCTAGGCTGATATAAAGTGGAGTATTTCAACACAGACATAAACAGCGAAGACCTGTTTATATCTGTGAAACATCTGACTGCGTATTAGAAGTGAAAATAGAGACGAGGAAAGTTAGGGAGGAAAGGACCACAAGGTTATACTAAGGTTAGAGAAATGTCCTTCCTTACTCTTCAGCCTGGCTAAGAGACAGACCAAAGAGTGATCCATGCAGAGTGATGAGAATTTGATCCAGAGCTGCAGCATAGTAGTAGAGGAAATGAAGGGGTGGGGTCATCAAAACACAACTGAACACCACTAGGAGTGTGTATGCAGAGGAAAGGCAAGAGCGTGTCTCCCAGTAATTACAATCCAGGGAAGAGAAGGAAAAGGAAAAACCTGAAGGGTGAAGTTACTCTGAAAAGACACCACAATCTCCCTCCTTCCAAAGACAGGCTGCAGCATGTTTCATAACAACATGCATTTTCCCATTTATTTTTCTCCATTTGTGAAATACTCACATTGAGTTTGTTGCAATTTAACCAGCAGCCAAAACATCTGTAACTTCATGTAAAGGCATATAAATCAATAGGAGTTTATTAAACTTGTGTAACACCTTATATATTCCCTCCCAGTGAGATGTGATTAACTCACTCTACAGCAGCAAACTGATTATGGCTCTGGCACGGCCCTGCCTGCTGAAGTGATGAACTGTTCATATGCCTTTACTCACTGTCTCAAGATATGCAGCAAACAGCACTCACTGTAACGTGTACTTTTACCCTGCAACAAGAATCTGAAGTCAACCACAACTATCTTTACAGAAGCTACAGCAAACTAGCAAGAACTGTGAAGTATTACTTCCTTGTGAGGGGCAGAGGAGGGGCAGGCACTGATCTCTGCTCTGTGGGACCAGTGACAGGACCCCAGGGAATGGCCTGAAGTTGTGTCAGGGGAGGTTTAGGTTGGGTATTAGAAAGAGGTTCTTCCCTCAGAGGGTGGTCGGGCACTGAACCCCAGGGCAATGGTCACAGCACCAACGCTGAGAGAGTTCAGAAAGCATTTGGACAACATTCTCAGTGACTCTTGGGGATGGTTCTGTGCGGGGCTCGATGATCCTTTTGTGTCCTTTCCAACTCAGTATATTCTGTGATTACCTAAAATTGATAAAACAGTAGCCCACATTTTGCAATCAAAGCGAAGCCATTCCCTGATCCTCAGGAACCACACACCCAACTCCAAACACATGCTGACATGAGTGAGGCTACTCATACATTTAAAGATAAGCATATGCTTAAAGAACTTGGTTATGTCAATGCTTATAAACTTTTTTTTAGTACTGGACATCACAGCAAATAAACATACACAAAAACATGACCTTGTTTGCCTACTGATCACAGGACTGCTGACACTGCACTCAAATTGGTGCTAAACCCCTTTGTGTTCACTCTTTTCCGAAGTAGGACCTTCTAAATAAACCCATCTTACTCTTCACTGAGACATTTACAGAAAAGCAGCTTTGTTGAAAGGCAGTCAGAAATCTAAATATCTGGAAAGGATCAACACTAAGGAGGGAAGGTAGAAAAAAATGTTAGGAAGCAAAGAGGGCCATGCATCACTGGTATGCTTTTTTTTAATGTAAACATTCTCGAGAGCCAAAGGGAAGTTACATTTACTCTCCTGAAATATTTGTAAATTATCCTACATGTGCGCCTCACTATATCCAGAGTTGGGAACCTCTTAATACCTTCTGAACTACTGAAGACTTATTTTGATAAATATACCATTCTTTTTAGGATTTCATGAGTATTTATATATAAATATATATAAAAATATTACACGCATTATTTTGTAAGTCAGTTTTGGTTATTTGCCCAAAATCCTTCCCAGTCAGCAATATTTGTTTATTTAAAAAAAATAAATAATGCTTGATATTAGAATATTCTCCGTTGTTTGAAATACTGGTTGGAAAAATGAATACATTCCCCCCCCCCCGCCCCCCAAATTTTTCTCTCTTCTAGTTGGAAATACATGAAGTAATTTAATTTCTTTCAATACCAGTATATAATAACTACACAGTTCTGAAATCACAATCATGCTACCATTATTGTGTAAGGAAGAATATATCACGTTTTGAACCATAAGTAGTAAAGTCAATTAAGATTTGGAATATATTCTCAGCTGGGCACAAAGCCCAGATTTCAATGTCCCAATGACTGATAGCAGGAAGCCCGGTCCCCTGGAAGGAGAATCCAGTCTGTAATGTGAACCCAACAGCAAAATCAGGTTCTAAGGTAAACTTTTGAGTCTGAAGCACTTAAAGGACTTCCCCAGAAATGGTAGTGATTTCACATAGTAAAGTTACACAGAGATTATAGGAATAACACAGAATATACAATTTAGGTTGCTCAGGTACACCTTCAGACGTGTCTTCCCTCACTACATCCAATTTCTTTAAGAACTTGAATTAATTACTTGCTCTCAAAAGAGAATAGGAATTCATAAACAAGGGTTTTGACTTGACAACGCTGTAACCTGTTTGAGACAGCAACACTTGGGCTGTCCTGTCACTTCCAGACTCCTGCACCTTCCTGTGCTGGTCAGAGAACAACAGAGGGCTGAAATGCGTAAAAGGCCTCAAAAGCATTACCTGCCCATACTGCAAGTGGTACTTTGCAACCGGATGGCATTGTACCATCCAGAAATTTACCTCCCTTTAGACAGTATTTCAAATCCCTCAGTTGCAATAGATCTTGGAAATATTTTTCAACCAACTATGCAGGCTGACTGCATAATCAATACTGTCTGCTGAGATTAAGGGAGCTGCATTCAGCCAGCATCTTTGCTTAGAAAAATTGCAGTGTATCACACTGGACTGCAGCAAATTAGTCTTTTTGACCTTTTGTTCTTAGTATTACAGAACATTACCTACTGCTGTAACAGCAGCATTGCTTAGACCCATCTCTGACTGAGCTTTTCATACATTATGTCTGCAATGATCCATATTGGTCCTGTTACAACATAGTAATTTTAAATATACTTTAATAAGAATTGTATAGGTTTTTAATAAAAAGACTATAAAACAGTGTAACAATGGTTCACAGAGCATACCTTCCAGGTAGCTGCTGGAACAGTTTTTGTATTTGCAATTGCATTGATTTATATTGTGTTAATTTAATTAAGAAATAAAAAAAATACAAACCCCCTACAGAACAGTATCTAAATTCTGATTTATATGTATGCAAGGGACAGACGAGATTTCACATCAAACCTTCATTTTCACATTCATTGATTCAAATTTAAAGCTACAAAGCTTCAATCAGCCAAACAAACTACCAGTTTCTGGGTGCAAGTAACTGAATGTTGTACACACAACTGCACACCAGTACGATTCCAAGGGATGGGTAGTTCCTGGGAAATGCCATGACCCTTAGTAAAAATGCAGTTTCTCTCAGTCTCTGAGATAAGGGTATCCTGAATTAATTATTAACTCTGTTCCCTCCATAATTCTAAATACTCACTGATTCCTCCTTTTACTCCTGTCATCTTGTAAACTCAGCAAAATAAGAGAGGATGTGTTTCCACTGACTACCCAAACAAATTAGAATACGGTAAGATGCAACAAAAAAGTTATAATTACGAGAAATATGCACACTATGTCCAGACAAATCTAGACACTTCAGGCTCCTGTAGAAAATATCTATGGCTACTGCAGACTGCTCGTGTTATCACGATCCAAAACTAAATGCTGCATTGCAGCCCTTACCTCATTACATGAATACATTCTGGTTCCTTGGTGAAGCTGTAGGCGTAGCCGCTGGATGTTGTGCCAAAATCAATAGCCACAACAACAAGATATAACTGTTCTACAGCATCATCTGCATCAGAGTCCTTCTGTTAAATAGCAGAAGCAAAATAGACACTGAGTCACTGATTAGAATAACTGCAACCTGTCAGTATTTTTGCTCTCCGAGACATGCATACAGAATAAGGGCTTCCCTAAAGCTGCATTTGTGACCAAAGCTGATACTAGAAAGTTGCACATTCCAATGCAAGTGGAAATTCAATATATGACTCAACATATTTGCTAGAGCCTTTTATACCCAACCTTCTGATCAAGATTTTCTTTCATACTCATTTTTGGAATATTTCTTATGGTGTATTATTAAACTTGTGGGTTTGGGGTTGTTTTGGTTTTTGTTCTGGGGGTTTTTTTCTTAAATTGATCAAATGAAGAATATGTTTATATCCATCAATGTGGTATATTTGGGACTTACTTGGTGGCTTTAGGAGTTAACTATGTGATAACCTTGAACATGAAGTACTATTACTATTCAAAAATAATGGAGACAGAACAATCCAAAATTACAGCAATAAGCTTTATATCCCATAACAATTATTTATTTATAAAGAGTTTACATAACACGTATTTTGTAAGCACTACATGCATTCTTTCCTCCTGCCTGTGCTGGAATGTGAAAGCCCTTCAGCTGCTTATGGTGAATTTGAATCCTCCTTCCTGCTTTTTACCTGTAATCCTGCCATCCCTGAAAAGCACAGTCAAGGGAAATGTGGCAATGTTAACTAGAAGAGCTGGAAGGATTACAGCCCAAAAAATAATAACATAATATAAAGCATGATGTGAATAAACAAGAAATTGTACCATTGCCCAGCAGGGCACTGCCTAACATAAATCCTGTATAAAGGAGGAGTAAGTAATAAACATCAAAGCACTACCCTTCACATGCTGATAGTGGTTAAAGCACCAACAGTTTAGCAAGACAAGAGGAGAACCGAAGCAATTGTCCTCTTTGGCAGAGGAACTGCCCAATGTTCTCACTCTATGAGCAGTGTTCCACCATATGTCTCACATCTCCCCATTATCTCCGTGCCTACTTCCAGTCCATTTCTACTGTGCCCCTCCATTTTCCAAGATCATCCCACAGGCCTACTCATTAAAATGGAGCAATAAAAGTGGTAAATTTTGGTCTCAAATCACAAAAGATCCTCTTAATAAAGCTTTTCAACTAGGACAGTATGTTCTTTATACAGTCTTCCTCAAAGAGTTTAACGAGCAAATGTAATGAAATAGGACGTAAATTCATCCGTATGGCAGAAGTAAAAGGGGACATTCAAGAGGATATGGAGAAAAAAGGGAATAAAAGCAAAAAACTGAGTAAGAACACAGGAAATCCTCTATATGGGTTTTTGCACATTCTGAACATGATTCAGAAAGCTAAGGCAGAAGTCTAACAAGGATAAAATGTGTTCTGAACGTGATCCCTTGCAATGACATGAAATACACTGCGCATTTCTTGTGTTACAAGTCATATAGGTGCTCTTGAAAACAGGTGAGATTTAATGGGAGTTTATCAACAAAATCAGCATGATGTACCAGAGATTACAACACACTTTATGGGACATTTGCTGGCTTTAAAAGCTTATGGAAGTTGCTATTTTTCTTAAGAAACTAATCCAGTTCTATTTTAAGCTTCTCTCTAGATATATGTATCTATAGGAGGAGATTGCTTTATCTGGGAATCTGGATTTTACTGTGCAGTATCATATATATTCCTTTTTTTTCCTGAACGGGTTTTTTCAGAGGCTGCCTAAACAAATCAGTGACAAAGTCAGGGGTATAACCTGGGAACCCTGAGGGTCAGGAAGCCCCTGTGTTTGGTATCAAAGTATGCAGCAAGTAAAAAACAGCAAAAGCAGGACTCCAATGAAATGAATGAGGGCTCTGTCAGTAACCCTAGTGTTACCAAAATTTCACTTCATACCACAGACAGCATAAAGGGGATCACTATGTGAGGAAATGACAGCTTTCTGAAGAAATTATGTCCCACTAAAAAGGCAGGAGAAAGTAATTTCAACACACAGTAAATGTTAAGGATGAATTTCTTACCACAATATGTGATGGAGACAGTGGAGTTATTCCAGGGTCTCCCAGACTTTTGGCTGGTGATGAGTAAGCAGATGTGGAAACTGCATCTAAAAGGAAACAAACACTCATCAGTGTCAGTAAGCAGAATGAGCAGGATATGCTTTGCACACAGCTACACTATTTTCCATTTATAACAAGTCTGCTTAAAAAGAAAGCAAATTCCACAGCTGCCATTTAAAATACGTATTTTGCCCTTACAACATGCTAAGACACACCTGCAGTTTCAATTTGAAAGTATTTGCCTGACCTTCATGATTAACTTTCATTCTTTTGCCTCTTACACTTCCATGCACAATTTTAAAAGTCGTCCTAAATATATTCAGAAACTGCAGTTGATACAAAGAGCTTGAACACTACAGGCTCACATTAATGGTCCAAGACTTATTTGTATGAATGTAAAAACTAAACACAAGTTGTGAGATCAAAAAAGACAGACTCATTTTAAGAGAAAAAGAGGAGTTGATAGAAACTGGACAAAGCAGGAAGAGTAAGTTGCAATTGGTCCATCCCAAGCCTTTATTCTGAAACTTTCCCAATAGTGTCTCTGTTTTTATTCTTCAATACACTCTGCACTGAAACATCTTGCAGCTGTTAATACTACTGCAGGACAGAATCCAGCTGGGATAAAGGAAAGTATTATTAACAAGTCATCAAAGAAATATTTCCACCCAGCATATAATACTAAAACTTCATTTAAAGGAACAGACCAAAGAGTCTGCTACCAGAGTAGCAAATACTGTAATGCACAATTGGTATTTACACCACTGATGATAGAAAAGGAAATGGATTATTAAAACAAATAATGACTGATGACTTAGATGGATTTATATATAGATTCTTTTATGAAGAATGCAACAGTTTATTGAAATGGAATATAGAAAAGCACCACACACCCTGTCCATGCTGATACCACTCTGCCCCCAAATTTAACCCCTGAGTTTACTGAATTCTCTTCTGTAGAATACAAGCTACTGAGCTGTAAAGCAGAATGATGTAATAATCATAATAAACATTAAATAATACATTTCAACGTATTTTTATGACCTATATGGATATATCACACATTTATGCATAGCATGTAATTGCTAGACATGACTGACAAGTCAGAGCATTATTCCAAGACGACATAAGAGCTGCTATCCAAAAACCTTAGAATGACTTAGTGAGCAATCCTGTTGATCCTGGTAATTAAATATGTGTTGTTTCCCAGTGAAGACTCAAAAACCCTGAAATGGGCAACTATGGGATAATCTTCCCAAAGGAAAAAAAAAAAAAAGTTCCTCCAAATCTTAATATTGCTCTTGTAACACCATTTATTTCTTCAAGTTGTAACATTCACATTCAGCCTGATTTTCAGAAGCATTTGCAGAAGCAAAATATTTGCATTTCCTACCCAAGTTCTTCAGGAATATATTACATTACTCTTGCAGTGAAGTACAAAAAGTCACAGGCCAAAGGTGACAAGCACAGAATCTACTCAGTTCATCATGGTATCTTCAGAACAGATGCTGCTATCAGCCTCCTTTCTGCCATTTCTTCCTCTTTTCAAAACATTAATTATTGTAGTGTCAACATATCATTTTTTTTAGAATTGAGGAACAATACTTCAGCACAGGGGGGAAAAAAAAGGAATAGGTAACAAAATATATTGCTTGCATCCTGCTGTCATTCCTGAACCAGTACTTCCTGAACAGACCAGGACATCACAACACTGACTCGACATCGTCAGAACCTGGCACTTTTCCCCCCCGCTTAGGATGCGGACTTTGAAGCACAGAAATGAAGACACCAAATCACTGTCCATGTGTTTGCAGCGTTTCTGCCTGTCACTCATTCTTTTGGTTACCTGTTTCCGCACTCATGTTTCAGTGATGTGCTGGAGCGGGTCCAGAGGAGGCCACGAAGACGATCAGATGGCTGGAGCACCTCTGCTACAGAGACAGGCTGAGAGAGAAAGGCTCCAGGGAGACCTCAGAGCACCTTCCAGCACCTAGAGGGGGCCTACAAAAAAGTCAGAGAGGGACATTTTTACAAGGGCGTGTAGTGATAGGACAAAGGATAAGGACTTTAATGTGAAAGAGGGATTTCATTAGACTTTAGGAAGAAACTCTTTACTGTCAAGGTGGAGACACACCGGCACAGGTTGCCCAGAGAAGCTGTGGCTGCCCCACCTCTGGAAGTGTCCAAGGCCAGGTTGGACGAGGCTTGGAGCAACCTGGTCTGGTGGAAGGATTCCCTGCCTATGCCAGGGAGGTGAAACAAGATGATTTTTAAGGTCCTTTCCAACCCAAACCATTCCATGATCTATTTTCCAGCCTGTCTTCACTTATCAGCCTGAGAGCACCTTGAGAAGTTATTTATAGCTCTATATGCAACTCAGAAATTCCTATGTGACAGTACATACCTTTTTTTTTTTGTTGTTTTTCAGAGAGAGATGATTAAATAACCAGTGCAATATTCATATCCATCCAGCGAAACTGCTGGCTTGGATGGTGTTCTATCAAGAACTGACTCGAATTATGGTAATCCAGAGGTGTAAAATGTATACAAGGACACTCATTGTATTCGTAAGTGTAAAAATATTTGCAAACAAATCCAAAAATGTTAAGCAGAGATTAAGAATTATGTTTTAGATACCCACACAAAACAAGGCTTAAAACAGAAAATGGACTTGGCTATTTTAATCGAAAATCTTTGAAATAAATTCTCCATTTCGGTTTCAAAACGCTCTTGAAAACTTACACGTAAAGGTTGGATTTGTGGAAGGGGTAACTTTTTCTAATTTGCATCTGCTGGAAGGTTAAGCTCTTGGTGGTTTACCAATATTTTCACAAGAGAGAAAAAAGACCCTCCCAAGCCCATGACCATTCTGCACTGTATTCACTGCTGCTCCTGCAAACAAAATAATTCTGCAATGAATCCTACATGCCACCAGCCTAGGGAAGGATCAAGCAAGGAAAATCATGGAAGGCAATGCTACAACCTCTAGAGTAGCACACCAAAATTTTAACCCCAAAGGTACTGTCATAGTGGTTTTGTAGAGTTGCTACCATGTAGACAAAAGCAGAAGTTGAAACTGATTTCGTGACAACTAATAAATCATGTGCAATAATCGGGGCGGCTGTAATTGTGATATTCTAACTCTCCTGTTAAAAGAGGCCCTGACACTATCAGAGAGGCAATAAATGAGAAAGTGCAGTTCAGAGTACTGGGAAGTTAAAAATTGTTCTATCAGAGTGGTTGGCACGTACAGAAGATGGCTTGCAAGCCCATCATCCTGGATTTAACGCTAAGTTAAAATTCTCAACAAGCAGTGAAACAGGTGTTAGAAGCAAATAAAATTAGGAAATTTGTAACATTACACTATCTATCCTATCTGAACTGCAAGGTGTTAAAATATATTCGCCCATGAGCTTTCATATTTTGTTGAGTTAGTGTTTCCTTGGGGAAAAAAAAAAAAGTGCATGTGCCACAGTTTTTACAGCTGTGTTCTGAGGAGCAGTAAATGTATGGATATTCCAGAATATTTAAAAATCTCTTATCTCTAAAGCACTGTGATTGGTTGGTCTGAAAGAAACAACAGTATCTGTTCCAAGCCAGAGAATGGGAAAAGGGATGCAAGGAAACTGAGTTGGAATCATGAAACAGAAAAAGGGATGCCTAGCCTGCTCTGGAGAGTATCACGGTATTTGGAACACTTCTTAAAAGCAGAATAACTTATTAAGGCTTCTATAATGAAAAAACATAATCAAGTAATGTCCCACATAGCTCAAGTTCCAGCTTATCTCCCATGTTTACTGAGGATCTTTATCTGTGTCAAACTACATGCTGTGAAAGGAACATGTAGCTAAACAGTATGCACTAAATAAACATTTAATCCTTGCCAAGTGGCACACCAATTTAAATGGAGGAATCTGATTTAGAATTCAAATTAAAGTAGCTCTTCAAACACTTACACCAGTATTTAAAATAATCTTTTTCTAAATACGATGCAAGCTTCTTGAATAAAAATTCTTAAAATTTGCTTATCATATGAATATTGACTGTCTATACCAGGAGCTTGGGTAACTTCACTAAATGTTTATAGAATGACTCTTGAGCACATCTTTACATTTTCTGACTTTAGTCCTAACCTAAACAGTTGCCGAAGAACACCTTGTGCATTTTAAAGGTGAACAGAAAAGCAAGGAAAACCAGAGGCAGCTCCCAATTTCAGCCTTTTTTTCTTTAACATTCAAAGGGTCCTATCTGATTTGCAAATTCCCAAACAATGACAGAATTGTTGAAATTATGAGATCAGCAGATAACTGTATTAATAATGAATCATGTTCATTATCACACTATCTCCAATTGCTGGTTTGAGAGATTTAATTTAAATTATTCCTTCTTTTCATCCAAACACATGCAAGAGTGTACTTTCCACGGTTTCCTGCAATAGGCTAATCAGTTTAGCTTTTTCTGGTCCTCAGTAAATGATCAGCCACATTGTAGATTTCAACAAAATGCAACAAAGGATTAACCTTTAAGTGCCACAGAATGCAGAGTAAAAGCAAAGTCCAGAACATTTAGAAAAACTTAGCTGATGCAGTGTGGATAGTTCACTGATTGCATGTTCAGCTGATTCTGATTTTCTCATAGATCCAGAGACCAGGACCAAGCTCATTATTTAGAAAGATGGGTTAGTGGCAGCTGGAAGACTATCAGTCTGTTCTGAATATTTGGGAGCCCCTGCCACACATTCCTATTCAGGACTGGGTAAACGAGTTTTAGTGAACCACTACCAAAAAACAAAACCAAAAAAAGAATAAAATCAGACATGGACCACTACAATCCCAGATAATCACTTTCAAGACAGCAGCTTAAACCTGCTTTAAGAAAGGTGACTGCTAAACCTCACAGTCACAAGCCACTAAGGTGGTACTCAAACAAAACAATTTCCTAGCGGCCACACAAAATCTTCTCCTATTAAACTCAGTTTTTATTAAATATTTCAACTACATATAATTCAGCTATGCAAGGCATCAGCGAAGTTTTCTGCTTCACATTTCATGGAAACTGTTCATTTCCCCAGCGAAGCAGGATGCCATACCAATGGACTCTCTCCAAAAGTTTCCCTGCACCCCAAGCGACACAGACAATGGATAAGCTAAAGTGGGCATTGTCTCTAGGTAAGAATTGAACAAGACAAGCAAAAGCAGGTGCCCGGGGAGGAGGGTGTGCTGCCCCGCAGCGGAAAGCACAGAAATGCAGTCGGAGCAGGGAAGGGGGGACATTTCTCGATATGTCTCGTGTCACCAGCTCACCATATGGAAAAGCAACAACTTTCAAAAACAAAGAATAAGGAGTCAAGCCCCAAGCCTGCCATCAGAAACTCCAACGTGGACCTTTTCAGGAATGTTCTGCAGTACTTCAGAGTCTTGCCTACAAAAGCAAAAACTTGACAAGGACAGAAGTTGCACCCTCCAAACCTTTGCAGACCTCACTTCCAAGGGATAGTGAAAGAGGCTCATCATGGTCTGTATCTCTTACAGCTGTTTTGTAAACCTGAAAATCAGCAGCATCACTGTGATATCACCTCTGTAGGAACATGCCTGAACACGTGTGTGTATGCTACATCCCAACCAACATATCTCAAGTCAATTTCCATTTCTATCCTGACAAGAGTGCCCACAAACCCGACACTTGTTAATTAAACTCTTCTCGCTATTTTCTGAATCAACAACAGGATCAGTACTATTCCCTATTTCACATCACAGTTACAGCATTTTAAGAAGGGCTTTCAAAATAATAAATAGTGGGTTTTCAGCTCCAGGACCCACTGGAAGGACCCAGTGGGTCCCTGCACACCCTCTTCCAGGCTCTCCCAAACTCCCAACTGAGAATGGCTGCAGCACATCACCCTGGCTCAAAAGGAAAGCTGCAGTAACTCTTTCTGATTTGTATAATGCATATCCACTGTTCCATATGCCAAACCACTCAAGCTCTCAGCTATTTGTAGGCTGATGAACCAGATGCACAGGGTAAGTTGGGATGCATTAGATCTACTAAAAATGCCACTATTGCAGCTGATCTTTATAGCTCCAATAAATCCAAGTTAACTGAATTTCCTATATACGTGCTGAATACTTTCACAAATCAAACACTGGCACTTATCTGATACCCATTTTTCTGGAATTTCCAGCCATCCTGCATGTGGTGAGAGTGACTGCTGCTATATGTATATACACTGCTCTGCTCTCAGTCAGGTTGCTGGTAATACCAAAATATTAGCCAATTCTTTATTTCCCATTTAGGCACTATTTCTGGATTTAAAATTTAGGAAAAAAAAGGAAAATATGCAAAAAGGATATACTCAATCGAATATGGATATAGAGTAGTCATCAGGCAACAGAATTAAAACCAACTTTTTCATTCAAAAGACTGTATAGATTTTTAAGCATCAAAATAATTTTGACATAAGCAAAGCTTGCTAATGATGTTTGCACAACAGGAAAAGAAGGGTTCACCATATTGCTATTAGCTGGCAACTGCTGCTCTGATGAAAACCTTATTCAGCTTTTCCTACTGCTGAGATTTTACTTTGCATTAAGCACAAAATGTCAGAGCTTCCAAACGTAACATGACAACCAAGAGCATTTTACTGTAAATACAAAGATGGCCTTTGAAAATAATTATAGAACAACAACAACAAAAAAGAAGCAGAAAGAAGCAAATACAAAAAAAAATTTAAAAACTTAAAATATTCTTATGCTTAATAAAACAATCCCATACTTCATAACAGAAGTAAGAACCTTCTGTTTCTACTGAAACCAATGGCACCACTATTACTGCCATCAAGGGAATCAGAGTTCTTTGTTTTAAAATGCCAATAGGCATCCAGCTGCTTTGTTGGAAGACTGCAACTTCTCTTCCATGAATACGGCCATAGCTAATCTCTGATACAAATCCAAGTTTCCTGATATCCTTTCATAGTATCTGGTCCCCCAAAGAGCTGGTATTCATTGCACTGATACCAATTAGAGCACAGCAACTTCCTAAGTTTAAAAAAAAAAAACAATTCTCCAAATTCTTTGGATGAAATTCTAGGAAAAAGTTTTTCATTGCAAATTTGACCTTTTCCATTTATGCTTTTACACTGTCTCCCATCATGATTATGGTTTGCTAGAGGAATTACTTTCCTCCTATGCCATCAAGCTTTTTAAGTCAAACTTTTACCATTATTGCTTAGAGTATCAAAAACCAGCCCCAGGTTCACCCCACCACTTACTCTGGACAATATTCATTTTCCTGCACCTCAGTGGCAAAGTGAAACCAAAAGACATTACCTATTTTCTGCCAACTTAATGTAAGATGAAAGAAACATGCAAGAACTTGCAATAACCTTCTGAAAACACCACATAGGTTATGTTCACTTCTCTTCTTGACAAGCTGTAGGCTGAACTATTTCACTTACATTTGATCTGACCTCACTAATGCTGGGTAAGCAGGACTAAACCAGAACAATCACACTGCCATGCACACTGGGCATGGAGTGTCTCAGCCACGTCCTCACCAATAGCTAAGTCTGACCTTAGGCTGCCTTAAACAAACCCTTTCACCATCTGCACTGTAAGGTCTTAAAATCACCTCCACCTTGAATTCCCAGCCTTTGGGATCATTCAGCTCCCTTTTCTCTCCCAGTCCTGATGACATTCCAACTTGCTCAAAACCTGCTTGTGCCCTAGAGCCTGGGCTTTGGGGAACTCTTCCTAGATTGCAGCTCTTCCACACCCATGTACTCCTGCCAGGAGAGGCAAAACTGATCCTCTGGTTTACAAGTTGCAAAGGGCAGGCTGCATGTGGTGATAAAAGTGGGTTAACAACAGACTTGGCGGCTCAGAGTGGCAGAAGAGAATTAGCCATCCTTGTAAATACTCCAGACATACAGTTCTGTAACAGACACCTTTAACACCCACTAACTCATGTTCTGTTCCTTCAACAAGCACTTCTCCGAACTTGCTTCCTTGCACTATTTGCCTCAGTGCAAGCCCTGTTTTCCTGTAGCTCTCCTCCACTGTTGCTTCCAGAAACATGTAAGGAACAGAAAGCAAAACACAGATGTACAGAATTCTGTGAAAAGATACCTTCCTAGAAAAGGTTTCCTGCTGCTTCTCCTTCATCATGATGTCTGTCATCATCTACCTCTTCTACCTGGTTCACTGCAAGGTTGTCAGGAATGGCACTAATGAGATTATGCTCTAATTCGCAGGACCATACTCATAAAACAGAACTCTAGTGATGTTAATCACTCTCTTTGAGAAAACACGATTTCCCAGCTCAGAGTAGGCTGGTTCATTGCTTTCTCTTTTTAAAATGCAAGATCAAAATGTTACAGAGTTATCAAACCCTGTTTTACTGCAAGTCTCTATTTAAGAAGCATCTCAAGATATAAATGTATACCAAAAAGAAAAGATTTACCTTTCTAGACCAGGATATTCAAAGGAATATCATTCAGACTGAAGAAGAATCACTGTTCAGCTTTTCCAGACTGTGTGTCCAGCACACAGGAATAAGAACATTTTCGGGGGCATTTGTTTATTTAGAAGGCAAAAAGGTTATTTAGTTTTCAAGCATTCCTAGATTCACAAGCTATCTTATATTGCATCAAGCTGGATGAATGCACTGACACCTTATCCTCAAAACATATATTGGAAAAAACCCTTGAAAACGTTTGTCTTCATTTTGACAATCTTCAGGAACGCTAAACATGATCCACACATTTGTAGAGTCCTGACAAGAAAAAACAAACCTCTCTCACTAATTCACAGGGGGAAAAAAAAGAAAAGAAAAGCAGGAGGCAGAGTAAAAAGAACAGCCAATTAGAACAGCCATTACTTATAGTAGACAGCATGAGTGATGCTATATATAAATCCCTGCATATTCTTCAAGGCTATTAAACCCAAGTTTGTTCAAACGTGGGAAAATAAAAGAATATTAGTTGTGGCAAAACCGCACAAAATGGTATCACATTTGACAAGTCATTAGCAAAGTCATTTGTGAATCCACAGTCTGTGGCTATTGGCTTTGCTTCTGAGTGACATGTCATTGTTATAGCAAAAATAGGCTTGCATTTATCTATTCTTTTTATTTGGTGGTCTTGAAAATGCATCAGCTAACAGGCTGAAAGGAAAGCTTCAAGGAAAATACCTTACGAGAAAAGAAGGAAGTACATGATTAGTAGAGTAGATCTTAAAACCATGCAGTCACCAACCAAAATCCATTTCCAGAGGTTTTTACACTGGCACTCACCAGGCTTATATTGAAGTGCCATGACTGTGCATACAGATCACACAGAGAGCAACACTGACCAGCCAGAAAAACAACTGCAAAGTCACACTCTCACGGTGACAAACCAATGGCACAACCTTCAAGGGAAGGTCCTGTGGCTAAAATAACAGCAGGACCATAGCTGAGTAAGCAAGGGAGCTACCACAAAAGGTTGATTTTTGAATGCAGCAGTTCCATAATGACAATACCGAAAGCTTTTGTAAACGGCATGCCCTGCCATTCTGATTGCAGCGTGTGCTCTACTCAGCTACTCAGGTATCCATGGAAACTTGAGAAAAAGATGTTAAATTTGTTGTATCTGTTTGGCACCAAGGAATGGGTCTGCTTGCCAGTCAGTCTAGTCTAACCTCAGGTATTCTGATCTTTAAATGTGGAGAAAGCATCAAGACCAAATGGTCACATTTCCCAAACAGTGACAAGGAGGAGACAAGGATGTACTAAAGAACTGCTATTTTAATGTTGCTATTATCTCTTGACAGAGAAGAATATCCCAGTCCCTGTGATAAGGAAAACGACAACTAAATATTCACTCTTCCAGCCTCATAGGGAACAGGAAAAAGAGAAAGTGGCGAGGAAAGGCTGTGTAAGGACAGGTGGACGTGGAGCACTTGGGACTGTAAAACCCTTCCGCAGAAACTGCTTCAGTCACAGACACTGGTCCTGAATTGCACTGAGAACACGAGGAGGATCCAGTAATGAACGAATTGAGGCAGTGTTCCCAGATTACGCCTTTTGGGATAAGGAAGTAGCATAAGGAGAATAATTTATCTCTGCCTCCTTCCCCAAGTAAGCTAATGCAGTTTGGGCAGGCTCCCACAATAGAAACAGGTTTTCTCCAGAGATAGGAAGTGGATTAACTCCCTCAGATGACATGGAATTGCTGTTATGGAACTACGTTCACATACACACTTTTCCGGACTCCAACTGATAATGATATCTAGTAATCTCTCTCAATATTCCTCAGAAACTGCAGAGCACAGTCTGAGAGTATTGACTCAGGAACTGACTCAGAACTACTGACAGAAGAAACAGCTAAAAGAAAAACCTTCTCCAGCTCTCCTGTTCTTGCAAATTTAACTGCCTTTAGAACTGATGCACCCAGAGCCCTGCACACCAATCCCAACAGAGCTCCCGATTTGGGCCAGTGAGCACCCAATGGCTCTGCCCCAGGAGCAGAGGAGCAGGTGCTGATGGCAGGGCCCACCAACACAGCTCACACAGCCACTCTCCGATGCCCTTGACACACCCTGATGCAGTCCTGAGTAAGAGCACTTAGTCAAGTCCTTAGTGAAGAACAAAGGCTTTCTGGACTGAATATGGCTGGCCTTCATATGCTGAGTATTTTCGTTTATTTGTTTGCTTACTTATTAGAACTGACTGCATTTTTCTTTTCATCTACATGAAAACCTTTCTTAAACCCCTCTGAGACAGCCTTTGAAGGAATTTCCTGTTTTAATACTGATTACTTACACAGCTCACCACTGCCGTACTAATTTTGAAACGCTGCAAAGTCACTGTTTTAATAGCAGTTATGGCAAAATTTAAAAGCTGCATTTGTTTATTTCAAATGCCTATCAGTATGATTCTTAAAAGCACAGCACGTGGGTCAGAGCTGACATATCTTTGAGTAATGAGAGCTATGGAATGTTCTTTTAAGATCAAAAATCTGCCTGGTCACTGAGAAAAGGTAGTTTCAATTTAATGACCCAGGAGCCAGGACACTTGTCACAGTGAAGAAGATGAAGGCTGCAGATACGTCACAGGCATTTCAGATCACTGAAGTTCGTACTTGGCAGCAGCACTCCCTCAGCTCAACACCAACATCTGTGACCTTACAGCACCAAACAGCTGCACACTCTTCAGCAAAGCATCTGTGAAGCAAGTGTACCATTTACAATCACGACTGATGGACTTCCAAGCTCATTTCTGGAACAGGTTCCAAGTCCTCCTGGTACCTCTCTCATTCACCATTGCAGAAATTCAGCTGAACAACCCTGTGCAATACTGATGCAACCTGGAGTTCCACCCATTTCTGTTTTCAGCTAGCAAAGCTGTTCAATAAGAAAGTGACAAGTGCCATACAGATGCTGAATAAGAACTGAAGTCATTTATGGACAGGCAAAATACTCCAAAGATTTCACTAAAGCTGCATATGGAAAATAAAAACATCTACTTTACTTAAGGAAAAGTAGAAAAGGCACAGAAGCAAACTCCCCCAAAAGGTCACGTTGCTTCATACCAAATTAAGGTCATGACTGTTCTCATTCTCCTAACTGAAAGTAGCATTGTTTGCGTGCATTGTTTTTTATTCCTTTCATCTTCCCTTGTTATTTACTGAGAGCCAGCACAGGCTTTTTAAATACCCAAAAAAACCATTTCGCTTCTTCACAATGCCTGCAGACTAAAACAGCAACAGAGAGAAGTTTCTAAAACCATAAATGGTGCGCTCTTTGAAGTGTAATACTTGTGAAATCCCATCTGACACATCGTCAAAAGACAGAACCTATTCAGGTACAGAAAACTGACATGATGGGATCCTTTAATGTTATTGTTTTAACATAAAAAGTATATTTTTAAGG
This sequence comes from Acropternis orthonyx, assembly GCA_035583155.1. NCBI lineage: Eukaryota > Metazoa > Chordata > Aves > Passeriformes > Rhinocryptidae > Acropternis > Acropternis orthonyx. The sequence goes on from JAWWEU010000160.1 coordinate 29,516,950, forward strand.
AAGGGATGGTTGCTTTGTTTATTTATATATAGAGTAAGAGAAATCATAGCAGAGGACAGCAAAAATGAACTAATCACCCAGAACAGCTTAGAATAAGTAACTGAAAATTTTAAAATACTTGACCAGATATGCAACTTCAAAAGGAAAAAAAAAAAAAAAACCAAAAAGAAATCCAGACTTAATTGCACAGCAGATATGACATCCAGAAAGGGCCTAAAAAGTTTCAACAGCATTCCCATGAAAGTGGGCGAAGTTGGCCATGGCAGGTCACATCAACTCAACCAAAGGAAGAAGTATTTGGCAGAAATAAGCACAAGATGAGACACCAGTCAAATCCCATATAACTGCCAGTGACACAGTCAGAGCAAAACATATCCTAAATCTTGACAGGAACATGCAGTGATCAGGTCTTTTATAGCTGAGGCAGCATTCTGGTGTTCCTGCACAGAACTGGCTCCCCAGAAGCTGCTTTAACATGAGCCAACATCCAAGGTTGCAGCATCCTCTTCCAGCTCCTGCTGATAGTTGTATTTGACAGACACTCTGGTCACGCCCTGTGGACTAGGACAAAGCCCACTTACACCATACACCATCAGCTGAAAATGCCTCTGGACAGAACAGACCTCCTGGGAGACTTTGCAGGTACAGAGCAGAGCTGCTCTGTTGAACACCAACCGCTGCCCCTGTGGGAACGAACTAAACATTCACACTGAAAGCTTACAGGGTGACAGCATCATAAAGAAAAACTTGTCAGCGCAACCAGCATTACCCAATCACAAGCCAATGGCTTTAGAAATGCCAGAAGTCAGTATGATTAGAAGCTTTTACATGCAATAGCTCCTGGGTATGAACAATTTCACCCAGGCTGATGCTAACCAAGCTGCAGATACCGCAGTGCTGTGCTAACTGAAGCTATAAAAGTGATCAGCAGGCACTGCACACAACACTCAGCTGTGTTACAGACAGATATTTCTTTACGCATTGTACTGTGCTGCAATAAGTGACTGCAGCATCAATACTGTCAATACAACACACACTAAATCACACTTTATCCCTGAAGCCTTTTTTTCTCTGACAGCTTCAGCATTCCAGTGCATGGAAGTTATTGCTTTACTACCTGGTCTTCGGCCTTCTAATAAAACCCCTCCTGAGCAGAGTCTCTCTATGTCACAAACTACTTCATTTCAGTATTGCATTGCACTAACCTTGCAACCTGGCAGAAAACTAAACACATGAAACCCTATCATCTGAAAGGCAGATCAATCTGTCAGTCTGTTTTTCCCTTTGTCAACTGCATGCTAGAAAATTGCTACAGGTTCCTTCAAATTAAACAGGTATTAAGAGACTTTATTTAGGAAGCACTGAGAAAACATTTAGATGGGAGAAGGGGAAGTGAAATTGAGTAGAGCAGGTCATCTTGGAGACTCAAATAGTTTCTAAGTACTGTTCTCTGGTTGTTTGGGGTTTTTTAATGGATACTTTATTACTTTTTTATTTCACTTGCACTGAAATTAAGCTATGTTATTCAAAATATTCCCCAAATACTACTACGATCAAACTCAACCTTTCAGGTTTCCCCATACATTTCTACCAGCACCTTGGGCTCAGCACTGCAGTTTCCTCAGACCTCTGCAGCATACAGTGAGGAAGAAGGCAATGAAATCAAGCTGAGTCTGCATTTCCCTTAGGGTTATTCACCCATATCATTTGTATCCTAGGAACCCCCTTCCCTCCCCCAGCTCCCTTCCCACACAAAGAGAGACCACCCCTGTCCCGCAAAGGCTGTGTTATATTTATCAGCCACCGTGCCACCACAAACAGATCAAACCCACAGGATCCCTGTTTCACGCAGAACACGATTCGGATGAGCTCCTGTGAAGTTTGTGAATCAGAGACAGGCGGCTCCGCTCGGGGCTTCCCCCACCCCTGCACTCGCCGGGAGCTCCCCGGTCCCCGCGGATGCGCCAGGATGCTCAGCCCACACAGCGCCAGCTCTCCCTCCGCCAGTGCACCAGGCTGCTCGCTACAGCGGGGTGCTGCCTCTGTGCCACCAGCCGCGGATCTCCCCTCCCCGAGCCCTCCCTCGGGCCGCTGCTGGCACAGGGAGACCCGGACCCTCGGTGGGGACGGAGCCACAAAGGCCGGGCCGGCGGGGATGCCGCGCCCGCCGCAGCGCCCCGGGCAGGGCTCCCGCCGCATTGCTTTGTCACCTGGACCCCCCGCTCCGCCGCCCCGGGGGGATGGATGAGCCGGGGGGCTGCGCACCGGGCGGGGTGAGTCCCATCCCGCCCCATGCGGGCCGGGGGGCGAGGGGTCGGCGGTCCTGCCCTGCCCCTGCCCTGCCGGGACATTGTGTGCCGCCCGGCCGCTTCCCCCTGCGGCTGCAGATCGCGCCCCCCGAGCAGCGGGGGCCGTGCGGGGCTGCAGCGCTCCTGCATTGCGGCTCCCCGCTTACCTGCAGCGCCGCTCCCCGCCTCCGCCATGGCCCGGCCCGGGGGCGGCTCCGCCGTGTCCCCGCTCTCGCCCTCCTGCGCTCGGTGCGGAGCCGCGGGAGGGGAGGGGATGGGAGGGGATGGGAGGGGAGGGCAGCGAGCCCGGCCCGGCGCTGACGGGCTGCGGGGCTGGGCTGGGCCGGGCCGCCCCTCCCTCCTTCCCTCCCTCCCTCCCTCCCCGCAGCCGCACAAGGCAGGGGCGCGGGGGCGGGTGCGACCGACAGCCCAGCCCCAGATGCGGATTTCACGGCTGCTCGAGCAGAAACCCCTTCGCGGTGAATCGGCTATAAAAAGAGAGCCCTCTCCGTGGCCGGAGGTGACACCCTGTGCGCCAGGAAAAGCGTGCTGGAGTCCTGCGGGAGTCAGAGCCCTAGGGATGTCTGCGGCTGGTTGCCGTCGGGGTGCCGGGGGTGTGGAGGTACAGGCAACCCCAACACTCAGAAATAATGAACAAGTCCCCCCAGGCATCCTGAATTACGGGGTGACTTTTACAACGTGGGGTTCTTTTTATTTGGCTTTGGAGTGAGCTCTCCCCACGGGGTTCTGCGGTGCCATCAGGCCAGAACCTCTTGTTTCCAGTGATTTTTAGCTAATTGTCTCCAGCACCTGGGAGAGAGGCACCCCTCACTGTCGCCTGATCCATGATTAAGAGTTTTCCAAACAAAGTCAAAAGCCATTAGAAACAGAGACTAAAAATAAGACTGGTATCCTCCCGTGAACAACCCTGGAGCCAGAGAAAGCGTTCTCCTGTTTTCCTGCTTCATGGTCTAATTCTCCTTTGCTTTCCAGCCTCAGTGGCCACTCACGTTTTGAGACCACTGCCGGCAGTTCACATGAAATAAGGGCATTAACTCCAAGCACACACTCAGTTCCTTGCTAATTCTCAGGCTTAGGAGGTCACTGACATCATGACAGTGTAAAATCCACCCAAAGTTCTCCCAGGTCCTCTCACCAAAGCTGTTGTTCACACAAGGTGGGATCCCTGTGAAACCCCTAAAGACTAGGGAATTTTGAAGCAAAACCCCAGACACTGCAGGTGCTTACTCAGCACCTCCCTCTATTTGTTCCCTGGCTTCCTGCTCTCATGGCATTTGCTCTGTTCCCTGTAAGTTCTATTGCCTCTGAGAACAAAAGATGTGGCACAAAAGTTAAAGTAGTAAACTGTTCACATCTGCACACCTGACTCATCTCAAAGGCCTTCACCAACCCTGTACACACTAAAAAGACTCTGTCTCTCCTTGGAAGTGTCTCATCCAGGGAAAAAGCTGAACTCAGTTCTCCACCTCTCAAAATCAGCCACTCAAAAGAATTTTCTAAACTGTTGAGGAGGGAGAAGGAAGGAGCGTGCTGGGATGGTGGGACAGCAGCTCATTCCACTGTTCATACCTGCTATAACCTTACATTCCCTGGGACATTCAGTAACATGGGATCACTCAAACAATCTGCCAAAACCCAAGGACGGTGTGCAGTGGGGCAGCATGCACTGGGATTGCCGCTTCCTGCTCTTCCCTCAGCTCCACGCCAGGCAACAAAGGGGAACATCTGGCCAAGAGTCAGCTTTAATTACCTATTTAGAGTCGGGCTGAATATTTATGCTGTCATTAAACAGCCTCGGAAATAAGAAACCAAACAACTCTAATACTTGGTTTCCTGACAAGAGACTTAAATAGCAGAAACTTTTGCTTCAAATTAAATGCACTTCAATAGCAATTAATGGTAGGCTTTAAACATGTATTGAGACGATTAACAAAGGCAGAAGAAAAGAAAAGAAGCAAACAAGAAACACATAAACACGTATCCAAATCGTGCACTTTCTGGGAAAAAAAAAATCTTGTATGCAGGCTACTTTTCCATGATCCCTCAAGCAACAAGACAACACACATAAAAATAGCATTTGCTGGGTACAGACATCTTTCCGAATGTCACGGCAGTGACTACATTATTCAATATCAAGCCAGGTTGCCTAAGTTACACACTCAGCTGTAGGTGTTTTGAATAATGCAGAAGGAAGATATTTGAAGGCATGTGACTGACTAGCTAGTTTCAGAAATAAGACCTTTTATGGTATGCCCTTTTAAAACCACATTGAAAAGAAGTGCATTTAAAGTAAAATTAGATTCTCAAATTGAAATAAAAAAATTGAGAACTAAGGCTCCTTAAATTTTGTTTTTCTTTATATAGACAAAAATTATAGAAAAATAAAATATTGCCTTAGTTTCCTCTTGCCATCTCTCTCCCCCTTGGAAATGGAAAAAAAAAAAAGTGCATTTCATATGAAAGAAAAAAACTTTTTGAAAAGGTCACTGTACCAAATGAGCCTGCTCTGGGACTGCAGAGGCTTCATTTTTGTTATTTACTCCATAGGAAGTTTGTCATTCTTATGGTAATTTTGACAGGTGGTTTGGAATCTGTGCTTTTAATTGTTTATTATTTTATAAGCCTAACAGAAAATCAGTCTAAATATAGTGACTAAAATGTAAAAATGGATGGAACAAGCCAAGTCATCTCCATCCTCTGAACACCTGTTCTTGCAAACACCTTAGCTTGTCCTGTACACAAGATTCAATTTTAGTGTGGATCTGGAAGAATTTTTTTTCTTTCTCAGTAAAGTAACATCAGCTGGCTCAGTACACTACAGGAGCGTAGTAGCAGGAAGAAGGAACCTTCTTTTGACCCTGAAACATCAAAGCATTATTCCATCAGACAACCAAGGCACCCATCAGTGTTCAACTCAAGCACCAACCCAGTTGTTATGGTATTGCTGTGACTACAGGGAAAAGCAGGATTTCTGCAGTAGCTCGGGGCATATGTCTGCTTTAAGTTCCCTCTCAGCCATCTACTTTGGACTGAACACCTCTCAAGCACAATCAAGAAGTGATTTAATATACTGTATGTTGCATCTGCAGCCTAGGTGATCCCCAGAAAGCTGCAGCCCCAAACCATTCAATTCACCACACTCTGGCAGAAACTGACAGTACAAGAACAACAGCTGCCTAACCTAGCTCTGATTTTAGCAGAGCTACCACATATATGTTATCCATTAGCATCAATCAAAATTTCATGAGAGAACTGAAGATCACCACAGCGCCCTTTCAGGGCCATACCCACACATTGTGACAGCTACACAAAACGGGATAATCAGTGAAAAGAGCTATGTGCTTCTCACTCATGAGTACGAGGGTCTAAATGAGACACTGATGGGGCAGCACTGAGAATCAGTGAGCTGGAAACACTAGGCACAGGAATCTGGAAGAAATACAGGCATTTGAATATTGCTTTCAATGCACGTGACAGCGTGATGTACAGACATGATCACAGACAGAGAAACCAGTGCCCCACTGAAGCCCAACACTCAGCCCAACACTGGTACCCCAGAGAGTTGTATCTTTAAAAACTACACCACATTTAAAACAAAGAAATAGAAAGCAGGTAAGCATGCTGTGTGTCTTGGCAGCTCAGGAATCCCTCATCAAGCACTCTGTTCACCTGCTCAATCAAAATTCCTACATTAAATGGTTTCCTACTTCAAAGTTTCCTCTTATGTAGTTTCTGGAGCACCATTAAACACAATACCTGGATTCTGTTTGTCACCTGCATAATTGTTATTGCCGTCTCCTCTTTCATTCCAGCTGTACAGTTTTTCAGCTTACAGCACTTTAACCCCTCCAGTTCTGCTTATTGGTTCATGTGCTGAAAAACTTAGAAGTTATTTTCATTACAGAGCCAACTGGCAATCTGTTTCCCTAGATGCAGTTTTTATCTTTCCTAAAAACAGTCTTGTATTTTAATACTCAAGAAGTCTCTGTGAAGATAAGAAGAATGAAAACTATTCATCACTGTCACAGCCTGTCAATAAAGAAGCTTATTGTGCACACAGGAATATGAAGGGTTTCTTCAAAAGGAACAGGTTATATAATTTTTCACCTGTCTTATGCATTTCTCATTCCTGGTATCCCAACATCTGCTAGAAGTGTATCACTCTGGAAACACTGCCTGCATAGAATTCTCCAGCATTTCACAGCAGGATGGTTTTTCAGCAAAACTGCTGGGCTGGAGGCACTAAAAGTGTAGCTCTGGTGCTCATAAATCACTGGCAACACACTTACTCATTTGGAAAGTACTTTTGAGTAGGCTAGCCCTCAGCACTGCTTACACTGTTTGGGTGTGTCCAGCATTCCCATCATATAAATGTTCCATAGGCTTCTCGTGGATCACAATGAAATGTACAGCTGCTATGTGCACAGAAGTAAAAGATAAATTCAGTCCCAAAAATTTTCCATTCATCCTGTATGTCCTGAACACCTTTTCTCCTTACATTCATTGCCCTTCCTCTACCCTACATGTATTAAAAACAAAACAAAGCCAAGAAACACAAACCCAAAACAAATAAACAAACCCCCAGAAGAAACAGATTTATTACACAACTCAACATGGAGCATACCATTATCTATTATTCTCCACATATGCATCCAACTATATACAGTAAAAAATGCTATTCTGTCAAGGCATTTTTAAAATATCAACCAAATTGTGTATCCACACTGGCTTGTTTCAGCACACATTTCTTATCACACCTAAAGAAACAAAGCTCTGTATGCATCAAACAATACACTTAGTTTTGCTACATGGTTCCTGTGAACACACACACTGCTTGAGTAAGCGATGAGTATGTTGGCTCCTGCTGAAGTCACTAAAAGTGGCAGATGGCTCAGCCACCTCTAAAAACGAGGAACTACAGTTGGGTAGGACAAAATTCTGCAAAATTTTGCCTACCTTATTTCAAATGACCCCTGTTCTGGAGAACACATTGTACCCCCTAGGTGGCATGTTTGGGTGTTACTGTTCATACCCTTGCTTTGCAGACTGCTTCACTGAATTATACAGAGCGTCAGCAAAATTGCAGTGTTATTTGAATGCAGGTAATAATTCTGTCCCTTAAAAAATACCCTGTGCCAGCTCAAGAATACTGAATTTGCCAATGCAAAGGAGAAAGGACTGAGAAAATTATCAGGCTTAACAAGGGACACAGGAGTACATTCTCTCATTGTGCACCTGTGATAGAAAAAAACATCATCACAGATATCCACAGAACATAGGACAGCTACCAGGCTCCTACCTAACTGCTTTCTGAAGCTTCCTGTGGTCCAATCAAATGCTAGAAAGAAAAGGCAGCATTCTGAAAGATAAGTAACACATGATTGACATGATACTCAAAACAAATTGTATCCGGGGTAGAAAATCTGAAACTAGAATTATATGCAGTTTCCGTAGATTGATTACTCATAGGAAACAGACATTTAGGTTTCATTTACAGATATATCACTTTCATGGATTTGTTTTGGTTTTCTTTTTTTTCCCTTCAGATGTGTAAGAAACTGGGTGGAGAATATCCAAACATTATAAAAATGTCACCCAGATCCTCCAGATCAGTACAGAAAAAATTGGACGAGTGGGAACTATGATGCACACTGTATTTCGTGCATCTCACCCTCTGTCTAGGAGGCAGAAGTGGTGACACTGAGACACACACACGCACACACACACACACACAGAGGCCTAAAGGAAGTTTAAAGGGCAGCTGGAGAAATGCAGGTGAGCAAAGGCATAGTGTGGATGAGAAATAACACAATCAGTTTTACAAGAAACCACTTGCAGTTTAGAGAGGAGTCTGTAACTCCACCTAAGGCTGGACAAACCAGTTATTTACTGGAGTAAATCTTAATGAATTCCACTGACCTCCAACTTCCATCTGACATTTAACAATGCAGAAGGACTGGCACATTTTAGATTTCAAAGGGAAACAAAAAAAATAAGCAAAAAACTTGTGACACTCTTAAGAAGTGCCTGGTGAATACTGGAAATGTTTTTCACATTACAAATATATTTTGATAGGTTTTATAACCTTTAACATTTCATATATATGAACATTGTATGATCTGATTTTTACTTCTAAGAATATTGTCAAAAAAGAAAAGGCTAAATTGATGTAAAAAGATATGTCTTAGAAATGTTCATGAAACATAAATCCCCAGTATAAGTGATGCTGGATCTTTTTCAGAGCATAACTTTTTTTTTTTTAAATAATATTTGATAGTAATTTAAGTTTAGAACATCAAAAGGTACCATTTATCCAATCATGGTTAGAAATAGCATAGTAAAACACACAGAAGAAAAATAGAAATGTACCTAGACATGGTAGAAATAGACATTTCAGCATTAATCTGCTGGTTGAAGTATGTTCTTACAAAACATTTGAGAAAATTCAAATAACTGACACATTTGTAAAAATTAAAAGGCTACTATGAATATTTACTTTTGCTTAAAATGTCTGAAATGAATGGCGTCATGAGCATCACTGACATTTTCTCAAAATCTAGATGTGCCACTCTTCTCTGTACATTCTTTTTTAATACCATATGTTCTATTTTTGGAATCTTTAATGAGGGCACACACATAAAAATGAAAGTACAGATTATCCCAAATGAACAGGGTAAATTTTTCCACTCAGTGTATAATTTATCTCACCACAGGTTACGTGAGCCCTCTGATACGTTTTTTCCTCCCTAATTGCTAAAGGGATGCAAATTCCATAAGATTATACAATTCTATCACTTGCTGTGAAATCTCTCTGAAGAAGGACATTACACCAGTTTTTTTACAATTTCTAAACTTAGAGTTTAGTATGCTAAAATAAAAACTATGAATCAGTAAGTCATATTATTCCTGAAAAGGTGAGGAAATACCATTAGGAGCAAGTACATAAAAAGTCAAATTATATAATAAGTAACAATCCAACAATCATGAAACAAAGACATGACTATTTTTAAGAAAAGCAGTTCATAATAGAAGATTGGCATCACTGAAATATGCAATATATTTAGCTTCTATAAATGAATACTGAATTAATTACAACAGCTGTATAAAAAAATAGAAGCAAAAATAAGCAATTTCCTGTATTTACACAAATGTAAACAAGAATACAATTTGTCTCTGACTTCAACAATAAAAAGAAAAGCCAAAAGATGGCAGAGCTCTACTGACTTAAAATGTAATTTTAATCATAAACCATGATTCAAATCTTGCTTTGGTGGAGCACAAAGCTGTGAATTGGAGAAGTCCTTTATTTTTCCATTGTAATGTAAATACAACAAAGTGCATCAAAATTTTTTAACTAGCACATACAATGCAAGAAACATCCTTCCTCTTATTAAATCTGTTGGATTTGCTTGGGTATTTTCAGTAATGATTTATTCTTTTAGTCATCTTTGCCAGCAGAAAAGAATGTTGTTGGCATTCCTCTAAGGGTTTAGTTTAAATTATTACTAAACTCAAATCTGGTAATTCAATAAACCAAGAATTTGCTCAGGAGAAAAACTAATACTCCTTTAAATGTTGCCACTTTCTTAAACTTAACTACCAGAAAGATGATGGTTTAGTTCCTTGAAGAAACATAATGAAATCATACTCATTTGTTTTTCCATTGGCAAAAGAAGAATCACATAACACTGACCCCATTAGTTGCAATAAAAGATCTGGGTTTTATTTCTTGGTGGAGATTACCATTTAGAAAAAGACACAGATTATTTTTACTTTGGCATTCTGTGTATCTACGTGTGTCTTATGAAACCAGGATTACAAAACCACAAAAATACTCCATGCCTTTTTGTACTGAAGACACGAACGGCAAACCCTGGTTGCAGCTCCTTTCAACTGGATCCAAAGCCTCTTCAAATCACTGGAAAATCTCCCATTTCTTTTAATAATTTTAAACCAGGTGCCAAAGCACTGAGGTGAGGTGAAAGCTGCCTTGCTGCCTGGGAACTGTGTAATAGGGCATGTAACATATGCCAGTGCTTCTAATACAGATTCTCCTTAGCCAGCACTTCATGCACCTGTGCTGTTTCACAGAAACTGTGGCTGTCTACATCACCACAATGATGTCACAGAATGTGGATTCAGATGTTTTAAGAATGCTGCTCCACAATAGGAGTTTGGATTTTAAAAAAATAATAATAATAAAGGACAGAACGTGCTGAAAGGGAGACTAGAATGCTTTCAGAATCATGCAACACCAGCAGATCTCAGTGAGGACATTTGGAAACCCAAACAGAGCAAATGCACTGAGATTAATGTGTTCACACCTCAGATGATCTTTGTACACCCAGGGTCTCCTGGCTTTGAAACACAGAGCAATGGAAGTAAATGCAAGGGCTTCTTTAATTCAGTTTTGCAGAAAATGTGTGTCATATGGGCAGGGTGCAAGCACAGTAAAAAAAAAATCATCACCACAGGAAACTGCATTTGGTTTGTTTAGAATGGCAGCTTAACATTTCTTATGGAAAGAAATGCTTGACAATGTTTATAAATAGTGAAATATGTGTGAAAATACTCTTCAAATCTGTTTGACATCTGTCTACCAAAGGACTGTATTTTTGGCTGAGTTTTTATTTTCAGTCCTTTGCCTTAAGCTTGCATATGACTGCTCTGTTATTTAGAAAGTAGTGACCTTCTTTTACTAATGCAAAGAATGGCCTATTTTAAATTTAAATGTACAAAACTACCACCATTAAATTATAATTTAATGCAGTGCTCAATGCAGGAGAAGTCCTCCTCTTGCAATAGCCTTCTTCCAAAGAAATGGAAAAGAAGCAAGCAGAGACAACAAGTCTGTATCAAATCAAATGGTTCACTAACATAATTCTGGTACTGGCATAAAGTAGGTCTTCAGTTTGCATGACTTAAACAAAAATGGGTAGTAAACAAAATGAAATAAATAGGAAGGTACTGCTCAAGAAACAGGAGCACATGGTGAGGAATTTATAGCAGGGAGTGATGGCTGAGAGAAAAATAAGCATGAGGAAATAAGAATAGTATTTGCAAAAACAAGGTCATTGCAGAAGAGGTTTCAGATACCAGACTGTTTACAGCCTTTGGTGTCAAGCTGCCCAGGAACAGATTCAGAAGGACTGTCTTTGTAAAAGTAAATTTTCTCTGTCATCGTTTTTTCTCACCCGAGGTGCTATCTGTCAAGGCCTATAAACTTCACTGTAGATAGATTATGTTAATAAGACATGAAATAGTGTATATAGCTACAGGGAAAATAGGGTGCTTGTATCAAATACATGTTTCTGTTCACCCATGCAAGATCTGAGGGGCACTTTCTGCAGATAAATGGGCTTAGAATGACATTAATTTAAATTTGTATTCCCAGTTATAAACAGATCGTGAAGACAATGGACATGTAAGCAATCCCAACATTGCCATGAATAATTATTTATAGTCACCCTTCCTTCTTCAAACTTTTCAATGCTGGATATCTAATTCAGGCAAAAGCAACACAACTTACCTCTCATCATCTCAATTTTGCACTTGAGGTAACTTAAACGTGGGGTTATGAAGTCAGTTTTTCACAGGCATCCATAACTCATTTTCCACAGCACTGCATGGGAACTTGTGAGGGTTCCATATTCCTCAAGACTTAAGGGTGAGGACAACAATAGTTCAGAAGTACTCACTAATTCTGAATGGGGTTTTTTTATATTTTCAAAGAGCCCAACTTACTGCTGCTTTCTCTGAGATGCAGCTGCTGAACATCAGGAAGAGCAGTTAGAGTACCCAGATATAGCTAGATGCCTATCTTCATTTTCAGATTCACAGAGGCACCTATTCCTTGGTGAAAAATAGCAGGAGATAATTGCAAAATTGCTTTTCAAAGCCAGCTATAAAGTGATCTCCATTTCTAGGTCCTTTGACAACTTTGACAACACAAGTGTATTCCCTGGTAATAGATATTTCTGTGTGTCCATGTATTTGCAAGTTTATAGTCTGTTAGCAATTACAAGGATTTTTGCTGGAAAGAAAATTAAGTTTGCCTTGAGGTAGTTCTCTTAAAACTGTGCCTTCCTACAGGCATTTGAAATTTCAAGGACTTTGAGTGACTCAACACATACAGTTATCACAAAGTGAAGCAGTTGTTCTTATATTTGCAATCTTGTGTGTTACATGTGAACAAGTTTTATGGGGACACATACCATAATTTTGTATCCATGTGGTAACATTTATAGACAAAAATACAATTTTAAATGAGTAATTACAATCATTATTCCCTTCAATCCACAGCTAAACCTTGTCATTACAGGCTCTCCTGTTTGTAATGTTTCTTTATATGTGGCTGGCCCTTCTCAGCTGGTACAGCTGAGCAGATGCACTAGATAAGAGTGATGGACTGGTCTCTCTTTCTAGGTTCCCTTGCTCACCAGTCAGGGTCCACTGCTTTCCCAAAGTCCTACTGTAGCATATTCCTAAGTCTGTAGGTACCTGAGTTACTGCCAACTGGCAGATGCTCAAACTCTTTCACAGCTAATAAATTCTCTGCATTTCAGCTCCAGCTGATGCCTCAGGAACTGAAGCAGGATTTTGAAAGTATGACTTGCTGTGTTTCCACCCGTCAGTGCTTTCTGATCCCTTCAGATGCTTTGAGCATACCTAAGCCAAAAGGTGATTAGCTGTCCAGATGTATGGAGTGAAAGAGAGAGGTGCCTGTCTTTCCCTGCTTTCAAAGAGGCGTTCTGGCATTCTAACAAGGAGACTTGAACTTTCTCTTGCAATCAAAATATTCCAAATCATATTGAGGACATATCAGCATTCTGCAGGCATATCTACCACTTCCTTCGTGTCTTTTGTTCGCCACCTCATGGTGATGATTTAGACATATCCCTAATTCTAGGAAAAAAAACCAAACATGTTTAGGAATCCCAGTGAAAGTGTCTGCATGCTCAAAGACCATCTTAGTCTCATCACAAGTTCTTGATATTCCTGTCTTGGCTAGTAAGATTTTCTCTTCACACAGCTGACGTATGTGGGGCTGCTCTGGGCTACCCAGCTCTTCCCTGTAAATTGCTTGAGGGAATCCTGGAACTGAGGACTCAGCTTAGCTCATTGGAGACAGGCAGTACCAGGGACTGAAGTGTTCAAATACCTTTAAAGGTCTAGGCCTGAGCCAACTGAATTTCTTTTTATCACAGCAAGAGGTCTTCTAAATATCTTCATGTGAGTAATGTCACTTGTCAGCAAAAAAACCCCAAAATCAAAGTGAAACAAACAAAAAACCCCAAACAGAAGCAAAATCTGAGGACCACAAGAAATCAAACAAATCAGTCTGGAAAGCATTAAAAAATTTAAATATTTCTGGGAAAGATGTCCTAAACTCTCTCTAAAATACAAAAACTGTTGAGAATTCAGAAGAGTTTGTTAGTATCCATGTGGGAAACCCACTTTGAATATGAAAAGAGATGAAATAGTATGAATCCATTAGGGATGCATTTCTGCTCAGGATCTTTGTTTGCAGGTAACTGCTTCCCAGGCTGTCTCCACTGCTTGGTTCTGCAGTATAACATAATGTGAAATGCACACCCCAGTACTGTGCAGGCACCAAGTTTAGTTTATAGCCCTAAATGAAATAGATTTATGATGCAAAGCTGAAGTCAAATGTGGCTTTATATTTAAAATAACCACGGGGGACCTGAGGCAGGTATTTTTGCAGTACAAGACAAAAAAGTGGGCCACAACTTCATACTTGCTTACCTGACAGCCATCCCCACAAAGCAGCAGGCATGCCACCCCCACAAACCTACAAAACCCTGCTAAAAAGGCCCACATTAAATTCTTCACAGACTTTCCCCAGTAGAGTTTCCTTTCTCCTCCCTACTGAAATCAATCATTTCTGCAGGAAAATCTATGAGAACAGAAAACATTATGCTCTAATCAAAAGTTCCAAAGGTGCAAAACACTCAAGTTAAACACATGCCCTTTGTCTCCAAGTTCCCTAACTCCTCATATCCATCTCCCTCAAGGTTTAAAGTAGGGAAAGGAGGGACATGAGGCTCTAAGCCTGTACTCTTACTGTTACATCAGCTTCTGCAGTTAGAAGCCACCCAGACAGATGACTTCAAAATCATGCTGGATCTAAAGTATTCAGGACTCTGAACACTTGAATTATTCTCTGTAAATAAGGCAGCAACCACTTTCCAAAGCAGCCAAAGTTTCCAATGACTGTAGTGTGTTACTCAAGATACCATGTACTACAGTAATCCACTCGGGGGGTGACAGAGGCACAGAAAACCGTGTAAGGCCAACCTCTGAAAGGAAAGGTTGCAGACTCTTGGGCAAACACAGATGATAAAAGCATTCCTGGCAGCTGTTGCTATCTAGGCATTCTGGAACTGCCAAGGACATCTTCAGAATGGCACAATATTGTCTTCAGAAATCCACTGTCATTATCTATTTTGTTTGTGCAGTGCTTGTTTTGTCCCTCAACAACCTTGCATGACCCTCTTTACAGACAATGGATGTTAAACACACTCAGGCAAGAACAAAATGGAAATCAGCTCCTTACAAAACAATCATACATAGCCTTTGAGTTGATGGGCAAACCTGAATCCAGGAGCATTTTTGGATACACATCACTTCAATTTGCCCCTCCAGATCCAAACATGTAACATAGAACCAAAACCACAGCTGCCAACATGTTGGCTATGTACTGAACACATCTTAAAAACAGAAATAAAACCCAAATGCAAGAAAAGGCCAAAAAAAATCTGAATGAAAAGCTAAGTCAGTCTGAGAGAACATAAGTCTGAGATTCTGCCCTGCATTTCACAATATAGCAAAAAGTGCCACACTGCTCAGATCAAACCCTCTTTGTCCTAAGGCCTGAATTTTACAATAAATTCGTATCCTTATCTTACCTTTTCTTCTCAGGCATAGATGAAGTGCCTGGAGGTTTCTTTCAGCGCTCCCTACAAACCCTATAAGCACTCAGTCACTGACAAAAACATCCACACCTTTTCAGTGTTATCCTCACTGTATCTGCTTTTGGGCATCTCAATGCGCAGCATTCAACGTACCAAAAAAGGTGTTACGACAGAAACACACAGCCAATGCTTTCTGCGTAGCTAATGACACTGATCCAGCTAATTAATTTTTGCCCTTTGATGTAATCTTTTTTAAGATTGAGATTGGACACAGAGGACACCCAACTGTAGGACAAATCTCAGCTGACAGACAGCTCTGCCTGATTAGACTCAGGTAGTGTTCAAAGGCAGAAGAGAGAACCTTAGTTCCAGCATCTACCAAATGTCTTCCATAAGAAGGAATCCTGAATAGTTAGGAACCTGCTGTGTAGTCCAAGAAACCAGACTAAAAGACATGCTGCAAAAATATCAAATGGTGAAACAGAACATTCCCAAAGAGAAGATGGCTGGAAAACTGCTGACACCATCACCTGCCCTGCAGTGCACACACACCACACTCACACTTTGCAGCTACTAACTGGTTAGCACAAGAAAGAGACTCAGGTGTGTAAACAAAATGAAGGATGATATTAGTAATACTCTTGCTTCTTGAGGACATCCTAGATATTTCTGGAAGTACTTTCGTGCAGGCAGGAGTCACCTTTACCTAGGCCCAAGCAGATACAGTGAGTTCCCACACTTCACCTAACAGGTGTGTTGCAGCAGTTGAACGAAGTGCCATGTGAACCAAAGGTGTCTGGGATTGAGGGGCAGCAGTCTCACAGATGGGCAGCTGCCCTGACACCTCCATTTCTGCATTTTATTGACAAGCTTAAAGTTTTCATTTTAATTTATATAGCTTTTACTATAATTTTTCATCTCTTTTCAATTTTGTACAACAGCCCTGTTACAACTGTGTCAAGAGACTGGAAACATGTTAGAGAAGTCAGGCATGTCCTAGAAGGCAAAATAGGGTAGAAATTGAAGTGCTACCACAAAATATAGAATTGCTACCTTGGGACATACAGTTTTCATTTAATGGTGTATGTTTTTTCTTATGCTAAATCATGATTGTTTCCTTTGCTTCTGATAATAATTCAAATCTGATGTCCTAATTACACACTCCAATAATTTCTAGGACCTTGGGGATTAAAAAAAAAAAAAAATGACACCTACATCATGTCACTGAAACTGTTCACCTTGCTGGTTAGAACATTAGTGTCAGCTCAGAAATGTACCAGAAAGGTGTTCACCTGCAAACATTTACCATTCAGAGTCAATAAGCAAAGTTTTTAAATAACTGTAGTGAATGAATAGTCTCCAGCTGTACATCTGTGGGAAAAATCTGACCTTTCCTAAACTGACCTAAAAGATCTCTTGTATGTAATACATAAATATTTGCATAAACAAACATAATTTAAGACCTATATCATCAGTTTCCTGTTGTCTTTTCATACAGAAGAGACTTTCAAAAGCATAGGGACAGATGAGCCACAACTTCTCACCTTCTTTTGGAAAATCTCTGCTGAAATATCATCACTGGAATCATCAGTTAATATATCTTGTCCTTCCTTTTATCACATATATTGTTTGCATATCTTACTAATTATCCCATAGTTTTAGCTTGTTGAAAATTCTTCATGTCATTTTAATGCTATGAAATACCTTAGCACTGGTGTTTTCTCTGGGTGGCTCCTTTAATTGTTTCTTAGCCGCTCTTCTGCTTTTTGATTGCTTTTTTTTTTTTTTAAAGTTTACAGCTTACTCAGACTCATGCTGCTCTTTTAATCTCTTGCTAGACCTGCTGTTCCCTTAGTGATAGCTGTGTTTTGTCTTGAGCTACATTAAGATGACTTGGAAACTGAGAAACAGGATTATATCTTTGGTATTAATCTTTATGACCGTAACAAAGCCTAATGGGAAATTGGAGGCAATTCAGAGAAAAGTGAAAATCATTAAGGTACTTGGGTAGTACATATTTAATTACCTTCAGAAGGCAGCAGCTAACTAACATGGGCGTAACCAGCGTTACTCAACCTCTGACATGAATCTGAGGAATATGGGGTCAGATCACAGTAGTGGGAGACAATGTTTTACTTTTAAACACTAACAGGATGAAAGCATGAAGAGCGATGTTTACAATAAATACGAGAAAGTATTTTAAAATTGTAAATTTGATATTATGAACAGATGATGTCACTTAGGAAATAATTTGGAGATAGAAGTGGGTGGCTGCTGTCAGCTGCCCACCCAGGCTGTAGCCTGTCCCTAAGGCACTCTCAAGAAAAGGCATGGCCCAGGCAGCTCATGGGCTGTACGACCTGCTGTGCTGCACAGCTGATCCCCCACCGGCTGGAAATCAGCACTCAGTGTTCACTGTAGGATGCTGCACATAGAGCTAACACTGACTGCACCTGTGCAAGTTCTTCCATTAATGTCTCTGGCTGCATAATTGTCTGTAAAGCCACAAAGCTGGGATTTTTCTACAGCTCCTAAAGAAATCTAGGCTACAAAACCCAACAGAGTATAAAGGTCAAAATTCTACTTACCTTACAAATCTCAGCCAAAATGATCAATTTGGTTTCCTCAGAAACAGCCCCTCTCACCAATCTGTGTAACAACCAAAACTGAGCAGGTCTCAAGCTATAACAGTTCTCCATTCAGAACTGTTCAGGGGAAGGGAAGGAGTCCTAATTCTGGAGTTTGCTTTGCCTCTAATCTAGCAGAACTCAACTATCAAACCACACTGTGACACTCCTTCATTACACATTGGAAGAAAGTTAAATTTCAACAAATGTGAGAGGAGGGAGGGATGGGCTGTCTCCCAGTGAAAATCCTGTCACACTTTTTGCTTAATTTGCTTTGCAAGTGTTTTAAAACTATGCTGTGCATTATGGATAAGAATATTTTAGACCAAATAAATCAACTGGGCAGAGCAATTTTGCAGTATCATTCTCCCCCACTCCTTTCTTTTGCTGTATAGGAACAGCCAAGACCAATGCTGAGGATGTTTGACTTGGCAGTTAATGACCAAGGCAAAAGGTCACGTACAAAATCTTAGCTTCCAAGAAACACTCAGTTTAGCAGTTACCACTAATTGACACTGAGGAAAGATCAGACTCCAAGCACTCAGACACTCCATTTCTCCTTATCTGTCAGTGAGTTAATTGCTGCCTCTTTCTCCACCTCAAGAGGGGCACCGGCCTCTGATGAAGCCAGAGTGTCCGACTTTTAAAGGGAGTCACACACATTGACCCAGACTTTTGCTAGTGACCCTTCAAAGGCCATTCAGTGGTGCTTCTTACAAAACACATTAGAATTGTGATCTTTCTTTGCTGTCTCTAATTATAAGACCAATCCAATTCTCACTAAATACTACAATGGTTTTAATATTGGCTTCAGCAGGAGTGGAAACAAGGAGTTATATTTAGCATCCAAAGACAAGACAATCTACTGTTCACAAGGTCATGGAGTCTGGAACTGAGGAAGAAGCTTCAAGTAACTTTCATGCTCTAGATTTACTGGGAAGAAGCTTCTCTTGTTTTTCAAAGAGCTTCTTTACGGATATATTTAACCAGATCCTTGGGAAAATCCTCCTTGTGCTAAAATTGGGATTCGATGAGCCTAAAAAAAGTTTCTATAACCTTAGGTAAAAGTATAATCTATGAAGCTGGTTTTCAAAGCAGTGTAGGAGTCTCCTTGTCTTTATCCAACAACACACTGCCATCGTGTGGTTCAGCATATCAACGGCACCTGATGGACTAGTCCTGGGTTTTTTCCCACACATCTTTCATAGTTTTAATTTCTATTATGCTAATAATGCTTTCGGGGTATTTGTTGAAAGTTGTTTTTTTAAGAAAAGGAAACAAGTAATTCGATTCCCTCTTCAGATTATAAGAATTAAAAATATTCAAAAATATTATTCAAAGTGAACTGTATTTCATTTGCTTTACTTTAATAGTAGACTGTTTCTAATGCAGATCATTGTCATCCTTCCATTTCTTTCAATTAATGCAAAATGTGTGGGTACCTTGAATAAATATATACATTTTTTTATATACGTGTGTGTTTATGCAAATATAATCTCCTCTTCAGTTTCTTCTCTGAATTGAGAAAAAACAAATGGCTTTCTAGTCTTTCCCTGAGTCCTTTCTCTTCTAGTAATAGCTTGCTGTCTTAATCCTCAGTATTTGGCTCTGGATCCCGATGGACCAACCGAAAGGTAAGCTCTTCAGAATCTGAAATTTAAGGGAAAGTAGTGCAAAAGAAACACTATTTACTGCATCTACTAATTGGTCTTCCAAGATACAGAACAGCGACACCATGCCTCCTCTTCTCTAGTCTACTACAGAAGAAAAACGGATTGTTGTGCTTGCCGTGAGTGCAACATTCACATGGGGCTAGTCATTTCCTCTCTTTGAAACACTCAGGCAAGCTCCTTGGTCAATCCGATGATACACACTACTGCTTTTTCTTCCCTGCAGTCTTGTTTTTAACAGCTAATCCTGCTTTTGGGGGAAAAAAAAAAATCCATCTACTTTCACAGTGCTAGGAAGTTAATGCTGTCCAGGAAAATCAAGAGTTGTAGGCAGCACTTTTTCCAGGATGGAGGTAGAATTAGAATAGAATAGTTCAGTTGAAAGGGACATACAACAATCAACTAGTATGACTGCCTGACCACTTCAGGGCTGACCAAAAGTTAAAGCATGTGATTCAGGATGTTGTCCAAATGCCTCCAAAACACTGGCAGGCCTGGACCGTCAACCACCTGTTTAGAAAGCTTGTTCCAGGGTTTGACCACCCTTTCAATAAAGAAAGGCTTCCTAATGTCCAGTCTAAACCTTCCCTGATGCAGCTTTCAACCAGTACCACACATCCTATCACAGGATCTCACAGAGAAGAGCTCAGCATCTTCCTCTCCCTGTCCCCTCCTCGGGAAGCCACAGAACAACAAGATTGTCCCTCAGACTGCTTTTCTCCAAACTAGACAAGCTCAGAGTCCTTACCTGCTTTTTCAAGTCCATTCACCGGCTCTGTTTCCCTCCTCTGGACAAATTCAGGGATCTTCCCTCTTACATTGTGGAGCCCAGAGCTGCACACAGCACGCACAATGAGGTCTCACCACACTGAACACAGCAGGCTAATCACCTCTTTTGACCAGCTGGTTGTGCTGTTTGATGCACCCCAGGGTGGGGTTTGCCCTCTGGGCTGCCAGGGCACACAGCTGATTCATATTGAGCCTGCTGCAGCTCATATTGAACCAGCACTCCCAGATCACTTTCTGTAGGGCTGTTCTCCAGCCACTCCTCTCCCAATTTATACTTGTGCCTGGCATTACTCCATCCTAGGTGCAGAATCCAGCACTTGGACTTGTTAAATTTCATCCCATTAATCGCTGTCCAATGCTTCAATCTATCAAGATCCCTCTTCAAAGCATCTTGTCCCTTAAGAGAGTCAACAGCACTTCCCAGTTTGCTATCATCACCAAACTTGCTCATGGTGCATTCTACCCCAACATCGAGATCGTTGATATTGAGCAGAATTGGCCTTAGAATTGAGCCCTGAGGACCACTGTTGGTGTTCTGTATCACACTGGTGTGGTACTGTTTAAGAAATTGACTTTGAGAGGGTAGGCTGTCACCGGTTGTCACTCATGGCTGTTACTGCACAGTGAACAAACACCAGCTTGCTTTAAAAGGCTGTCTTTATTTTTATTCACAAGGATTGCAGCAGCACCTCTAAGGGATGCTCAGTTGTTACTATCAAATAAATAACTGGCTTGTAGACGATAGCATTCAAAGCTCATACCAGTTATTCAGCATTCAAAGCTCACACAACATATTTGTTACTGCATATCCATGGAAAAAGGTCATCCTGACTCAATCAGTAGTGCAATTACATTATATTGTGGAATTTATTAACAAATATTTTCCTGATCTAAAGTTAATAAAAAGTCAAATTTGCTTGGCTTCTGGCACTTCTATATACAGACTTGTAAAACTCATCTATATGCATAAATCTGTGTATACAAAAAACATATACATGTTCACTACCTGCATATGTTCCGTTTGCTTTCATTATAGTGTAGCCCTTACCTGTCATAATGGGAGGGTTGATACACTGGAATATCCCACAGCTTTTCGATATGTTATGCCATATACTGTTCCAGAAAATACAGTTTATAAAGAAGTCTTTCACAGACCCTCATCTTTCCCACCTCCCTTATTTCGACGTTTATGTTCCATTTGGCGTGGGAAGGACATGCAGCTGGACACAGCAATCCAGAGGAGGGCGTCCTGCTGCTTTGTATGGCGAGCGGGTCCTGGAGCCGAGCCCTGACAGCCGTGGAGGGGGATGGCACAGAGCCAGGGCACTGAAAACAGCCTAAAATCAGCAGTGCGCGCTCCACATCCGTGAAACAGGAGCCAAGTGGATAGGCTGAGCTCAAGCGCCCTGCATTCACCACCTCCTGGGTAAATCTGAGTGCTCACTACACACCTTAGCCCTGGGGGATGGCTGCCCACCCGGGATCTGGGAGCTCTCTGACTGACTGCAGCCTGCTCCCCCATTCCCTGTCTCCCAGCACACCACGCACTGAGCTCCTCCAAGAAAATCATCCCACAGCTCTCTTAAGATTTCGAGGATTTTTTGCAGCGTGGAAGGTCTCCAGTGAAAAGTGAAGTTTCTGACCCTAGTCGATTGTCTGAGCTGCTAAATGCCAATTGCTTCTGAGATTTTTAGGCTGAACTTGCTATGAACACGTATTTAATATTGCACCTGAGCCAGTTCCTACCAGAAAAGAGCTCCCGTATCCCTTTATGCAAAATATTGTTCAAAACTGGACACCCAGCAGGTCATGCAATCATTAAGAATAGCTCTTCTGTAAACAGATACCATAATGGAGCAAGAAGAGGCATCTTAAAATATTATGAAACTTTTCAGACAGGAATCAACATAAAGAGATTTTCAGAAAATTTGGATCTCTGATTTCCAAAGGAAACACCTGCCAAAGTCTGACCTTCTCAACAATTTATGAGACTTACTCTATTAATCATGTGCCTGGGGAAATCCTTAAAAGTCATGAGGAAAAGATAATTCTGCCTCTGAATAAAAGCTCTCTTTTAAATTTAACATCTTTTCTACAGTTAGAGAATGTTTTTAAATGGGAGAAGCTAAGCTTGGAAAAAAATATTGGCTAACTGCTGGGAGAGCATTTTTTGCCTAAAACACAGCAAATGTATTTAAAATCAGTAATGAAAATGTAAAAAATACTATAGGAAATGGTATACTTTTAAAAAAATTATATTGTATATGAATGTTGCACTATTTAAAGTATAAAATATAGTATTATCAACCTCTGTATATTATGCAGAAATAATTATAGGTATTTTTAACTTTAAAATTCTATTACTTTTCAATGACTTAATTTGGTAAGACCTTCTACTGAGTGAAAGCTGAGAAAGCTGGGATGCATTCTGTTTCTGTATTACTGAAGCCAATGGGAGCTTTTTCATTGACTTGAGTAAGAATTGAACTTTACAGTTCCGGTCAAAGGGAGGGATCTTGGTTCATCTGGATGAAAGGTAGGCACTTTGTATTGCTGAACACATTGTTTGATAACTTCTGATCAAATGAATATCTTGAGGCACTTATCAAAAGAGTAGACAATATCATACTCTACTGCCCTGGAAACGTAAACTTCTACATTTTTGAGGTTTTTTTAAACCTGAATTTCCTGTCTTGATCTGTGAACTCTTACTATACATAGTTAAACAGTTATGACCTTTTATTCCTGTGATGTTTCATTCCAGAAGACCTTAATTTCAACACCAGATATGCTGGTGCTGTATCGGCAGCATAGCTTACAAAATCCTTTGAGTTGCTTTCAAATGAAATATAGCACAGATTTAAGGTGATCAAGTTGGCTGCTGTAACACATGAGAGAGCTGGCATAGTCAGTTATATTTGACCAATGAAAAATCCTCATTCTTTCCAGAATATTCAGCAGGTTCTGCAATTTTTCTCTCAACGGGAGACAAAATGTTAGGTTACAGAACCCTTAAAATTCCCTGCTGGATCTCACAGAATCTGCAAGTCCCACCCCGCGGGGAATGCCACTTTGCAGCAGTCGCTACACATTCCCTGAAAGAGTTCAAATTCTTTACACCAATTGAACGCATTTCTGTCTCATTTGAATGGCAGAGTGAATGGAGACACTTGAGAGTTCTTGGTCGCAGACATTCTAATTGATCTCTTGGCTGCAGTATACTGTAATTTGTATGGAAATATGCATTTCTCTGTGTAGGCTGTCCTGCAGTGGACTAAGCATAGTCATGTCACCTAACAAGAGCACTTTATGAACCATAATTTTCTCTGTTCAAATTATATCTCTCAACTTAGGACGTACATGAAGAGCCTTTCCATATACACACACAGGAGAGAACCTGTCAAAACATGTAGCTTTGATAACATTGACTCAAAACCCGAATGGTTAAAAAGAGCTCTCTATAAAATAAATGGGGAAGAGGTTAAAATCATGTTTTCTTACGCTAAAGTGCTTTCCACACTATCTGTAAGACAAACTTAGCTGTGGTGTTCCTGGTGCAAATCTCATTAGGTAGGCTGGTAAGTTATGCACGCAGAAACAGACTTCTAAGGATTGTTCTGCAAAGAGGGGAATTGGCAGCACACAGAGCACTTCCCTTCCCACTCCCTCTGCTGTGGGATCTGGTGAATCCCCAGCTGTGCTATAAAGCAGACCTGTCAAGTCTCATGCACCGACTCATTCTTTTGTATCACACTCTGTCACTGCTGGCATTGCACATTTTTACGTGGCAGTACCATGTCTCCTCTCTCACTTTTGGATCCCACACATTAGATGCAGGTGGTCAGTCTGCTCTGTGATTATCTGACCAGCTGCATCTGATGTGTGGGTCAAGGAGCAAAAGAAAGGTCACGGTCCTGGCACTGCAGCTGGGGAATGTGCTCTTTAGCAGGACTCAGTGCTGACAGGAGCCCTGCTAGAAGGTGTGCTCCCCTCTCAAGGCTGTGTGCTGAAGGATTCAGCTCTTTAATGACTGGACATATGCTTACCACAGAAATCTGTGCCCCAACACATGGAATCCCATGTCTGCAGACCAGACACTTAAGAGGTCTGTATTCACAGGCTTTGCTTTCTCATGAAATTATTGCAGGAGAAAGAGATATGATGAGAACTCAGAGATCTGGCTGCTATTTCCACAAGAAACCTTTCGTTGACCCAGACTTTACCCTATACTATTATTGGTCAGCCACAGGAGACATAGAGACAACAACATGAATTCTGATTTTTTTGACTTCTTGATTTACAGAATATAAAGGCAATAAAAAAGTACTTATGGTGAAGGTAACACTTGTGAACTGATTTATGCCTACTTATGAGTCTCTCTTTGTGGCAATCAAAAATTACATTTCTTAAATACATGTTTGTATGCAGTTACTTAGAATGAAAAAGGCAAGTATTTCATTGCTGAGGTTTTAAATGTCATCCACCCAAAAAAAAGCATTCTAAACATTTTAGTGGCTTGCAGCAGAGAAGGCCAGTGACTGACATATTAAAAGCCTCAAGGCTACAGTTATTTACAAACTTTGATTTTTCTAGATTCTTTCACATGTTTAATTCTCATCATCATCATTAACCTTCCCACTGTATTTCATTGGCAGGCACGTTAACAAAAATTTTGTTTATTCCTGACATTTCTTTCTCTGGCCTGATTTTTCGTCACCCTTTAGTAGTATGCCAAGGAAGACCAAGAACTGAGAAATACCTTTATGCAGGAAACTTCCATATGGTCTTGTGTACCTTTTATTCCATACTGATGGATACAGAATCATATAAGATACATACAGATCATATAAGGTAGTAAGCAGTTGCAATGTAACATAGAAAAGATATAAAAATTAGGAGTCAAATACTTCAAGAATTCCGAGTATGTTTCAAAGACAGGTAGGTGTATCAATGACCCCCTCAGTGTGTGAGAAAACTGTATGACTATTCAGAGGAGTCATTAGTTGGCACCAGGCTTACCCTTGTACAGCACTGTATCGACAATACTGTTCTGCAGAGCATAATGTGTATCTGCTTTGTCTCAGCATTTTCCTCTCTCATTGTAGCATTTTCAGCTACTGCTATTGACTGCTATTTCTGATCAAAGTGAAATAAAAATTATCCCCTGCAGATATTGTTCACCCTTTCTTTTATTTCCCATGGTCAAATGAATCCAGCCATTCAGGAGTAAAAACAGCCTTCAGAATTCCACACAAGGTCTGAATCCCCAGTTATCAGTTTCCACCCAAGAACTTCAGCTTTTCTGTTCCCATAACTTCTTCACTTTATTTGCCACATTTCACCCATAATATTCCACTCACTGCCTTTGGAACAACACAGATGATCTTACGTGTGCTACCTACCACCAGCTACAAATGGCTTTTGCTATGGCACTTTCACTAACCCAAGAAAACTGAACTCTGTCTTCAAAGTGATTTTACTAGTGGAGTCTTACTTAGGCACCTCCCACAGTGTGGTTCCACCAAAATAAAGCAGAAGCAGGTGGGAACTTGCTTAGCATTTTGGCTGTATGTAAAGATGCAAGGTGCACATAAGAAGAGCTTAGGAAACTTTAAATTCTCCAGAACAAAGCACCTTCTCCTTTCTTAAGTTTTGCACACAGCTCTACCAATAGTTGATCTTACACCTCTCCTTTAACATCAGTGGAAGAAGGAATGGGTTCTACATTTCCCATGCATTACTCAGCTTTAAGCATTGCATCCCAATGCTTTCACTTAGAAAGGAAAGGGAAATGTTATTGAAAATGTTTGGCAGATAACCCACTTTGTGCAAAAGTCAGTGTTTTAAATATCAGATTGCCTTTGTGTTCCCTGCTGTGCACACATTGGAAGTTAAAACAAAGGAACAGCCTCACTTCCCATCCTCAATAATCTACTCCCCCCTTCCTCCCCTCTCCTCCCAGTATTCCCAGTAGGTTAAGCAGCTCTCCCACACCTGCACAGAGGGCAGCCAGAAGAAAATCTCATTATTACACTGGGCAATACATTACAATGGTGATAATAAAGGGTAACTATTTAGCCTTACCTGGCTTCTAGATTTGCAGTCAAAAAAACAGCTTAATTTTAAGGATCAGATTCTGATTCTTAATATCTTCTCATCATGACAAAGGATTCTGATATTTCTGTCTTTATTAACCAATAATCTACATTATTTTTTATGTCCAATACTTTATTTACTTAATTTCTTCAAAAGAGAATAAACAATTTCATTCCTGAAAGCTTACAGTTTTTCCCTCCCCAATTTTTTTTTTTTTTTTGTTTTGTTCTGCTATTGAACATTAAACAGATGGACATGAAAATAAAAAGGAGGGAAAGGCTGTTCTAATGGCCAGGATTAATTAGTCAAAGAAAGAGGAGATGAATGCCTCCTACTGGCAAGTTTGCAACTCCGTATTTTGCTTCAGTGGATCCTTAGCAAAATCTAGAAGCAAACACAGGACAGGGAAATGAAAAGAATGCAGAGGCTGCTCTTTGTTTGGGATTGAGTCTAGCTTCCTCTTATTCATTTCCTCTACTCTTTCAAAATAAGGAAGGATACATACCACATGACTTTATATTTATTTCCATTTTAAAAAATCATTCACACCTTTTTTTTTTTTTAATACTGTAAAGGTTGAACACTCAACTAACCCACTGTGTTTAGGTTTCCCTGAGTGCTTCAGAGATTTGTTAAAGATATAAAATAGCATACCAAACAATGAAAGAGCTTGTTTCCCCAGCCATTTTTGTTGAAAGCTACTTTGTATGTGTTCCTATGCAACAAAAATTAAGTTTATGTGTAGGTGTTCTGTGTTTTTACAAACTCTATACTCCTTAGTTGTTATAAGATTAAAACAATTTTCTCCCTCAGTAAATGCTTCCCTTGAAAACCACTGGAAGCACATAATTCATCTGTCCATTTATAGCTTCTATTTTCTTCTAGGCACTGAGAAACCACTGATTGTGATTGTTGTTTTCCCTTTTAAGAAGCCGATGTTGAACAAGTGACAGATAAGACAATTTAATGTTTCAGTGACCATACAGATCAATTTTTCATTTATTCTTAAGTTTAAAAGATAAAAAAGATAAGCAACTAAGGTATGATTGCAGGGATTTTGTTTAGCAAATTACTCTTCCATACCCAGAAAATTTAACAGGCACTCTCATTAAACCTGCAGGGAGTTTTAAGGTAGCCTTAGTCCTAATATTTTTCAAAAAATGCATTCAAAGATTTTTCCCCTCAGCCATTTTCTTCTCTATGGAATCTATCAGAAAGGTTTGGAGATACAGTACAAGTCTCTAAGTGTGAATAATAGAAAAAGAAGAAAGAAAAGAAATTTATTACTGTAAGCTGCAGTAGGTTTCAATAAAAAGACAGATAAGTGAAAAGGGAACATTGTGCAATTTCTGTATTGGACATAGAAAAAAACTTACAAATTTGGGAAAGTGTTTGTATGGAAAAGGTACAGGGTTGGTATCACCTATTAGCACTTACTCATTGTAGGATGAAGCACACTTGATTTGCCCTTTCCACCCACCTCATCCTGTTTTTTCTCCCTGTAGACCTCCAACTTCTGTCCCTGCAGGACCCAAGTGTGCCATTGGATGTGCAACCCTATTAAACACCCTAACAGTATAGCATCATGTCTGGGCTGTGTGTCCTGGCAACACTTCATGTGGGTTTAAACATGAAGACACTAAACACTGATGCAATCTGTTGTTCTGCATGTGAGTGATCATTCCAGAGAGAGGAGGGGCCTTATGTAGCTGACTGGCTGTCCTCAAGAAGTTTAAGGATGAAGAGCACCTAAGTCAGAATGTCCATCAGGAGACTGAACTTAGATGCCAGAACTGTTTGTCTGGACAGAGACCTGATACCAAGTAAGACGGCACTTTCAGTAAGTTATGCGGTGTTCACGCTACCATTACATAGATATAAAAACTGAGGGGGGACAGTCAACAGTGAAAGAGTCAACAGAGACATCAAAATTTTTATCAGTGATACTCAGTGTTTTCAGTTTACTGGATATATGCAAGACATCTAAAACTTACCTCAAGGGTTTGACAGTGATATGCCAAGCAGCCTTACAAAAGATACTATGTTGTTTTATATTCACAAGTTTTACTGCCTTTGCAATGTTAGACACCAAGTGAATCACTAAAAAACCCCCAGAATTTTAGATTCATAAATCATAGAAGCAATTTTAAAGATAAGTATAGTTCCTAGATAGAACAACATAAAAAAACATGAGGCTACTAAAAAAAACAGAAAGTTCCCATCTGTGTTCTTAAGGAGCTGCTTTTTTTTTTCTGCCTGCCCATTTTACTGATGGGAAGTAGATTTTTAAATCCTAGGGATGAATATCTGAGAATAATTTAGTACATGGATCTGTAGATAATAATTCTGCCCAAGTATCCACTATAAGATTTTCAGTAGGCTTAACTGGTTTTCTCATGATTAAAAACATTACAAATCTTAAAACATATTAATGAACATGTTTCTTCTGTTCAAGTATAATAGAATTACATCACTATCAGTACCTATAAATAATCTTTGGCTCTGCTAAATGCTAGAAGCAGACTTTATTGCCTCATATACTACTCTTGACCACTTAATTAACTGCCACAAAAGCTAATTAATTAGACATCACAGTCTCTAATCATTCTGGAATTTGCTCTATTATGTTCAGCTGGAATATCCTCTTTCTTCAACAGACCCCCTAAAGTTTAGATGAACACAGTAAAACACTCCATGTTTTTTTCATTCTCATTTTTCCAGATACTCAAGATCAGAGTAGGAATAATTAGACTGATTTTATTACAGATTTTCCCCTGTTTAACTCTGTCTTTACTACAATGGATGTTTTTGTGAGCTTGGAAGGCTTGGAAGGCCTGTGTTGGTGCTAGTGTTCTAATATTTTAACCTAACATTGCCAAAAAATCATTCTTAAGAAGTCAAGAATTCCAGCAGCTTAACTCAATGACTGCCTACTGCTGATACATCACAACATGCATGTCACATGCACAGGCATTTTATGGAGTCACTTATCAAGTAAACTCAAAAGCTGTACCTGCAAAATTTTGAACTGTTTTGTCAACAAGATGCAGCCAGTCTGTAAAGTCAGCCAGTGTGTTGCGGTGGAATGAAAGTACCAATGAGAAACAAGCTGATAAATTGGTTTGACTAATCATTAAAACCCATCCAGTATAATCGTTTTAGCTGATCTCGTTTAAGTCATTCCGTGAAGCTGCCAAGAGAGTTCAGGGACAGGTCGATCTTCTATTCGCATCATGCAAGGATCAGGCAGATAAAATCCGATCAGTTACCTGACCATTCTTGCATTTATATGTAATTATTCCCTGTTGTTTTAAAGCTTCCATCTGGAGGAAAGAAATCTGTTCTGCACCTGACCTTTACAGACCTCATGTCACTGTATTTAGCTTTAACAGATGGATTCTACTGATCTGATATGAAAATAGAGATAAGATTGAAACCATGAAAAGAGTGGAAAAATATAGAATCATTAAAGCCTTGAATCACTGCTAACTGCAGGTCAGTGGGTGAATCTTCACTGGATTCATGGGTCAGTGGTCAGGCCTCACAGTTTGTTCCTGCCCTAAACTGCAAAAAGAATTAAAAAGCCTTCTATTAAGAAGGTGACTGGCACTACCTTCCTCTAAGTCAGCAAGATCAGGAAGGACTGTTAACACACACTGTATCTCCAAGGTCATGGCTACTCCTAACAGACAGCTGTAGTCTAAAGTACCAGTTCTGAACACTCAGATCTACCTTGTGGCAGCAAAAGCAATTGTTCAGAGCAGTGCAGACTTCTGCACAGGAGCAGAATTCTTCCTATCTGTGCACATCTCTTCTTCCTGCTGTTGGTCTGACTGAGTAAATCAACCATAATCTTCTTGCAGATTCATATACAAAACACTTCAAGAAAGGGGCTTATTCTTTCTCCATTAAAAAATATAGAAAAAAAATTACACCAATCAATAAGAATAATGAAAGAACTTCTCAGAACAAAACACACATGAACTAGCTAGTCACAAAGAAAGGAAATAACTAAACTTCTGCAAGAGAAATATTCAGCTTGAGCATGTATTTTATGCTTAAAGAGTTAACGGGTGAAGAAACACTTCTGAATCATAGAAATTGAGAGGAAATTCAGAGAAAAATTGGCAAAACCTGATTCTCTGTCCGTGGCTCAATTCACAATTTGTCTATTTTATGATGATAAACAGCAAGGCAGGATGCTTGGATTGGTGGATGCTGTGGCTTAATACAACCCTGCATAAGTCTGGAGTAACCTACAGCAGCATGAGCTCCTGGGCATGTTCCCAGAACAGTACAGAGCAGAGGACATTTGCTTACAGGGAAGCCTTGTCCTGGCCACACACCCATCTTAAGATTCGTGATTATACATTTTAGGTTACTTGATGTGCTGCAATATGTGGATATTGCAGCATTATAAAATAAGGAGATAAAGACAGATTTCCATAACTGTCCTAAAAATAATAAAAAAAACCAAACCAGCATTATGGTCACAGTTCTCTGCATTTTGTAACTGTTTTCACCATTTGAATAACTTCTCATTGCAGCTTCACCTTTCGAGAACTGCATGTTAAGATGTTTAAAATGTATGATGTGTACATTCTTTCAATAAGTGATTTGTATGTTATAACATGGAGAACAAATAATTCTTTTAGCATGAAACAGAAACAAATCACCTACTAGTCCAAATATACATGCATTTCTGAAACCTGCTCAGACCTGCGTATTTTGTGACAGTAGACACCAAGTCAAACTACATATGAAAACAGAGGACAGAATGCAGAAAATTGTGATTTGATATTTTCAAATTGTTAATTGGTGTTTTGGTGTTTCCACTGCATATTTGCGTAATCATAATCCTCCCATTTTACTTACCTGGCAAAATGTCTGTGCACTGTCAACATCACCAACTTTCCAAAAACAGTGCACATTACTAAAACGCAGCTAAAATTCTTTTAGATTGCAGGAAATTAGTAATACAGAAGCATCAAGCATTCTGCTTCCCATCCTTTTACTCCAAGTGTCAGTGAAGAAGCTCCACATTAATTATACAAGGAAAACTACCTTTCTAAAAAAAGAAGAAAAAAATATCCCTTTCGGAAATTACCTTGTGGCTTGCCACCTAGCCAGCAACTGTCCTGCATTTGGAATGTCTTGCTGCTATGTTAGTTGCCCTCACTGAAAATTGATTTTTATTAAAATATTGGAATGGAATTACACTTCAGTTGATCTTGTTCTCATAACATATAACTGTCTCTCAGATGTCAGTTTCTATCTTCTACTGTTTCATAGCTACAATGTTGCTGAATACAATATAAGAGTATTTGTTTTCTCCAGAGAGGAATTACTTTTGAGTTCTCTTTTGGATCAGAGATAAGAGTAAATAAAATAAATTTTTTTTAAAAAAAGAAAGGAAGTGTTTAACATCATTAATAAGAAGGGATGCAACTGTTTCTTATTATAGTCTTCCTGTTTAAAAAAACCCTACACACCCTATCATTACATTATGTTTACAGCTATCAAGTGATATAATTTCCTTTATTGTTTCCTGCCCTTAATATTATTGAGTATTATTAATCAGTTGTCTGTTATTATCTAACTGCTGCCTTTTACTGCAGCAGTGGTTTCATTACACAGAGGCCAAAGCAGTTCCTGCACGTAGTGACTTTTATGTAAATAGGGAATGGTTAAACTCAGCAGCTTAAAGTGAGAAGTAACAACTCTTAATTGTAAGATCTATAAACAAGTCAACTTCTGGAAATTACATTCACCTTATATTAAAGAAATGCAGTAAATTACTTCCCCCTTGATCAGTGTAATACTTTGTGCCATTTCTGGATAAAGCAGTGAGAAATCTTGAGATATTTACACAATGGTCGGCAATGTGTTTATATTTTAAGGGCTATTTTCTCAGTTAACATAAACTAGCACAACTCATCTGAAGTAAAAGTACTATTGATTAATCAAGCAAAGGTTTACATTTTCAAAAGCTAATTCTCCAATATGTTCACAATCCAATTTTACAGTTGTCAGCTGTCAAGATGCCTAAAACTGGGCAGCTGTTCAAAAGTGTGT
This sequence comes from Acropternis orthonyx, assembly GCA_035583155.1. Taxonomy (NCBI): domain Eukaryota; kingdom Metazoa; phylum Chordata; class Aves; order Passeriformes; family Rhinocryptidae; genus Acropternis; species Acropternis orthonyx. Next base: position 29,549,451 of record JAWWEU010000160.1, read on the forward strand.
GGTCACGTATGAAGGTGGTCAGTGTGTTACTCAGAAACAGGTGAAGTGAAAGGGAAATTTTGTTTATTCTAATTTTCTTACTATTTTCTAAAAAATACTTTTTCTACAGTAGCAATGAAATAAAATTTTGTAGTTGTTCAAGGATTTTAATTGTGACTGTGGAAGCATTTTATGTTTTAAACTCAGGAAGTTTAATATATATGAATAATAAGGAACACGTTTGCAACAAAGAACTAGAAAAAATACTATTTAAGGAAGGATCTGTGTTCATGCCTTTTCCTTTCCCTATCTGGACTGTCCAGTGCCTGGTTTCTGGAACCTGTGCTTTTTCTGCATCAGTGCTTAAGGTTTATTTGGGGAGGGGAGGTAGAAGGACTGCTAATGATCTCCCAGAGATAAGTGAAATTGCTGATTTAGTCAAGCTCATTCTTGACCTTGACACAAGATGGGACAGGCAAAAGGAAGAGCTCAAAATAGAGTAAGTGAAATAAAGGAAGATCAAACGAATGCTCAGGTCTGGCCAAGACCCCCCCTACATTCAGCTAACACCTGGCTGAGTTAGAAAACATGACCAGCCCAACCTTCCTGTTGGAGCCGATTGAAGCTGTCAGCTCCTGGCTTGTCACCCACTGCATCAGGAGGCCCCTGGGCTGCCACAAGAGCCCTAATTAGGCAGAAATGGCACTTCGGCAACTGACCCGCCAGGACCTTTGGCAAAGCATTTAACATCATTAGTTAACATTTTTATTAAAAAAAGTGTGAATGTAAATGAACAGCCAATGCATTTCAATAGGGTTTGTCGGTGGCATTGCACGCCCCCCCACTCTCCCAACCACACACACACTTTTTTGCATGAATAGTTCACTTGTTTTCTCTAAAGGGGGATGGGGAGGTAGAGACTGTTTTTCCAAGGGAACTAGACATGTTCAAAGCAGAAGCAAGGTCTTAAACAATCAGACACAAACTCTTGCCTTTTGGGAAGCGTGTTGGTGAGTGAACAAACAACTAAATGCAATCTTACCTGCCACATGCCTAAGGGGACATCTGAAAGGGAAAGCATGCATAACCTACACTGGAACAGAGACAAACACAATCCCACATTCATCTGATTGTTCCAAGGGTATTCATTGTAGTTTTTTCTTTTCTGTTACATCCAAGAATAGGTACCTAACCCAGTAAGCCTGCACCTGTTTGCCACAGCTGTCAAATGCTACAGCAACGTAAAAGGATGAACATCTGAGAATATACTGCCCTCCTTTTTCTTTGTAATTTCTTCAATCATTGTGCATTACCTTTGACAGAAGATTACTAAAAAATACCACTCAAGCATATTAGCAACCTACCTTAATTAAGTCCCCACTGGCAGTGATTTATCTGTGAAATGTTATTTATTCATACGGAAGAGTAATGCAGCCTTGAAACAGTTTATTAGTACTCAGCTTTCTTCTGCAGGTTCTTTAACTGAGGAGTTTCAATAATATATCAATACTTGACCAAAATCCTGGCACAGATTTTAGAGATAAGAGACACAAAAACCTGAAATTGTTACAAACATACCTTTTAATAAAGAACTGGACAGGACATGGAAAGGCATCCAGTCTTCCAATATTTTATGTCCACTCCCTGTGAACATGCCTCAATCCATTTATTTTGTTTGAATGTATTTGCTCCTTCCTCTTCCAATGGAAGCTACAAATTATTTCACTGGGGCTGTTTCCCTAAGCCAGATAAATACCATATTACCTCATACTTAGGAATTTTCTCCCTTAATTTATAACAGCCATATGTTACCGGCATCGCTTTTGTTACCCCAAAGATTTTTTTCATTTGCTAGGAAATCATTCCATTACATACTAGCTGCATGGACTAACATTTATGCCTTCTGAAATAAAGTACAAATGTAATAAGAGATTAACATAGTCTATGTAAGGATTTAGGATTAAAGTATTGAAGATGTTGGTTCAAAACCCAACTCCTCAGTCTTGCTCTGCAGCCAATGGAAGGTTACTCTTTTTCTCAGAACCATGTTTCAAAAAAATGAAATAACAGTATTGTCATTTTCTCACACATTGGCCTACCCAGAAGTTCCAGTCCCTGACTGTTTCCAGGCCTTGTACATCGGGGAGGGGGCGGGAAATAAAAACTTGGCTATGCATCTGTTTCTGGTTTCAGCTGAGATAGGGCTCATTTCCTTTCTAGTATCTGGCACAGTGCTGTGGTTTGGATATAGCATGAGAATAATGCTGATTAACACACTGATATTTTAGTTGCTGCCAACTAGTGCTCACCCTAAGTCAAAGCCTTTTCAGTTCCCCATGCTCTGCCAGCGAGCAGTTGCTCGAGAAGTTGGGAGGGAGCACAGCTGGGACAGCCCAACTGGCCAAAGGGGTATTCCAGAGCACAGAACATCATGTGCAGTTTGTGAACTGGGAGGAGTCAACCAGGAGTCACTGATCACTGCTTGGGGATGGGCTGGGTATAGGTCAGTGGGTGGTGAGCAACTGTACTGTGTATCACTTATTTCACTTGGGTTTTATTGCTCACTGTCTTTGTTATCTCCCTTTTCATTACTATTATTATTATTATTATATTCTACTTAATTTCAATTCTTAAACTGTTCTTACCTCAACCCACAGGTTTTACCTTTTTTCCAGTTCTTCTCCCCATCCCACCAGGGACAGGGGGGAGACTGAGCAGCTGTGTGGTATCTAGTTGCTGGCTGGGGTCAAACCATGACAACACCTTATTGCTGCTTGTTCAGTTCGTTAAGTTTAAGTCAACCTTGCTACTCAACCCTGATCTCAGTACAAAGGGAGAAGCACTGCAATTCCATATATCAGCAGAAGACCATATCTTCATAGAGATGCCTGTCAAATCTCTCATTCTATAACAGAGAAAACAAAAAGAATGCTACACACATACATGGTACACAGAAATATGCTCACTCAAGGAGTGTCTACTCACAGGGTGGGTAAAACACCTCCTTTGTAAATACTTTGGGATCTATAGATTATATCATGGAAGTTCTTAGTCTCTGTGTATGTATATACAAACAAGTGCTTTGATTCTATTTTTAAACAAGCATGTAGAACCTTTGAAACAACATGGAATTCTAGATAGAGATTTTTAAAGCACAATACTAAGTTTAGAAATCCATGTAGGAAGCCTGGCTTGATCTTTTGACTAAGCTGTGAGAGCAAGTGAGGAGTTAATTTTGGCGGTATTGAAATCATTGTTTACCAGTGAATTAAGAAAAACAAAATCCATGTCTTTCTTTCCAGAGCAGAAGCAGGAAGAGATAAATATTAAAAATATGTATTTGCTAACTATACTCATCTGGTGACTTGCCTATCCCCATGATGCAGTTTTTTTAAAAGTCTTTAGCTTAAAGGCACTATTAGCAAAAAAGAATAAATGCTCTTTAGGAACTGGCTAAAAAGTTGAATCATACAAGGCTCAGAAAGATGGTAACTGTAAAGTGTCTGTATGTGACCCCTTTTCCTATCACATGACTATTTTCCAGTCTAGTTCTTCAGTATGGCTTCTCCTCTCCTGCTGGGAACTTGAGGGGTGGGTGAAGGGAGAGAGAGGTGACAGCTTATTGAAAAGCTGCTGCTCCCTGCCTAGTTTTGGCACATTCTGTGCAGGTGCCTTGCACTATAGCCACAAAAGTCTCTGGAAAGAGAGGATTCAGACCTGTCAACAGCTACAGGAGGCAACACCACAGCTTTGTCTTACACGGTAACTTCATTGTCTGCTGTTCTGAACCCTGCAGCACAGGCACCCGTTAATGAGATGAGCCCTTTTTCCCTCTATTGGTTCCTCCCTCTGTTTCTCTTGCCTTTCTGTAATGATTTAACTTGATCGTATTGGTTCCTTTCTAGTGGGGATTGCTCCAACAATCAGATAAGATAATTGCCTGCAGAATACTGCTCAGCAACAACTATTACTTTGCTGAAAATGTCAGAGCAATTGAAAGCTCTTAGTGAAGTTCAAGAACAAGGACGCAAAAAAGAAGCAGCTCCTGTGCATGGATGGATCTGTGTGTATATTTAGCAAGTTTGCAGGGGCCAGCTCTCCTGGATGAACTTGCTTTATAAGCAACATTTTGAGCATATTTTATATTTTCATGACTTTTTTTAGAAGCTAAACAATGTAAACATGTGCGCCCCAAATCACATGAAGTATTTCTCTCATTTACTTCTGATTTGTATGGCATTTACCTCAGCTTTGGAAGGCAATATTATGTAATCACCTGGTTTTCATTTTCCCCACTTCCCATTCCATTTCTTAGAAACCAAACTAATGCAATTTCTTTTTAATCTTAAAATATAGTCTATATACAGGAGATGCTCAGAGGAAACCTGGAATGCCTTGAACAAGTGAGTAGAGTTATTAAATAATGCTATGAGTTTAATTCCCTTTTGATTTAGTCACTTGCCAGCAACAGTGACTTGCCAAATATTCGAACAAGACCATGTTTTGTGTAGCTCTGCTCTGTAGCTTTACAAAGTGACAGCTGATAGGAAAGTGCTGTACCAAGAAAAGGTCATGTAAATATCACATTCCAAATCTAAGTACAATTAAAATACCAGAAGTAGTTCAGGCTACTATTTAATTCACTTCTTCACCTGAAACACGTTCTGTCACTCCTAACAAACATGTGACGTTATGCACTGATGAGCAGTTCAAGAGCACACCCACAGATATAATGCTTTTTATCACTAAAGTATGCAGGCTCTAGAGATTTTGTATGACATCAAGATCTCCATCTATTTGACTGATAGTACAAATAAGGAAGACAAAACCCACACATTCAAAAATTTACTCAGAGCACAACTGGAAAAACTGCATTTCCAAATCACATTTCTGCTATACTACATGTCACCAGTAACACACCATCACACAGTCATAGCCATCAATTCTTTTTACTGTAAATTTCATAAAGAATAAATAGCTTTTTAAAGTTTCTTAGAGTTCTGTGAAAAGGATGGAGAGCTGGATCACTATGCCCTACCTTATTCTCTGGTATGGAACTCCAGCATAGGCAGCTGTAAGGTATTTGGGGTTTGTAGCATCACTGGATGACAAGCACCCAAATTGGTGAGTTACAACTGGAGAGATACAGGCTCCAGCCTTGCAGTATAATTCAAACAGACTTACACTAGTTTAATAACATGAAGTATAGACTCAGAGCAAAACTTGTTCATACACTGGGTATTTCAGAAATGGAAAACTATTTTAGAACTAATTTCATGGTTATACTTTGTTATATTGAGCTACATTCAGTAGAGCTTGCTCCCTGATAATCCCTGAATGAATTATAGTGTAGGTATCTAAATAAACTAAGCAGTGACTTCTAAAGTCCATTTTATAACTTATTCTGAATTACTTTAAAGTTTTGCTGGATTATATGTTTTCCAGCAGTGAAGTAAAAGGATTCCGCAAACATGTGAAATATAATTTCCTCTTGCTCTTTTCACAAAACTTGATAATTGCAAGAGGCACAATTTTTTCAAATAGTGCCACAACTTATTTGTCAAAAATAGACTTGAAATTCTATCTAAAACTTTAACTTCAAGAACTGTGACACAGGAAATTGAGAGTAACTGATCTCTCTTTGTGTCTGAAACTTAGCCTGGCAGTCTGACTCTGGAGCCCTTGACACAAACTCACACTTCTAGAGAAAAGCTGGAAGTGGTAATTGCTACTGATGCTTGTCCTGAAACAACATGGCCTTTGAATGAACTCCCTTCACAGGGCAGACTAGTGCAGTAGCTTCACAAACACTCCATGGCAGTCCTGAAAAAATGACCGTTTATAAGTAGGAAACACAAAAGAAAAGCTCTGCTATCTTCTGACAAGGAGCCAGGGAATTTAAGATATTCCTGTGCTCTTTTACTTGCTGATTATAGTCAATGCTCACAGAATAGGGGGAGAATCAAAACACAAAATTGAGAGCTATGCTGTTTATGAAGATATTTTGTGCAAGCAGGCAGTAATCCATCTCAAATTAAAGCCTAAAAGCCTTTCAAGTCGTAGATCATATGCCTGATACACACTGGAGGTGAAGAGTAGAGGATCCAGTACTCTGTGGCTTTAAGCTCGTAAGTGAGAGGATACAATTTAACTTTTAAAGTAGAGCAATAGTAACCACTTCTCAAAAGAATTTCGGAGTGTTAGTTATTTATACACAGCTTACACTGCCAGAATGTTCTAGTTTGTATATGACAGACTGCTCCCTCCCCGTGCATGGAGCAGGTAACTGAGAATTAATATACTGGCACAGTCAAAAAACATAGAAGTTTTACACTCTGGCAAATAACAGTGGTGTACATTTGGTACTACTTTTGACTTAGTAACTAAACATCAGCAGTTGACAGAAAATACATCCTCCTTCTTTGCTGAGGAACATGGTGATTTTTATGATGGATATTTGGGCACAGGGGATATAGTGATTGCTTCCTGGTTGAAGCCTGGTTGATGAGTTTGCCCTCATTGCTTTGGGTACATTTCACAAAATACACAAGTGCAAATGTACTACTTTCTTCCTGTTCTGGAGAGTTTCTGTCAAAAGATTCTTTTTATCACTTCCTCCCCTCATGTTGCTTTCATTATCTATATGTAAGAAATGGAGATTACAAACCAGCAGTTCTGTATAAAGTTAAAAGCACATTCCCATCAGTGCAATATACAGTGAGTAGGCAATATTTTCAGTAGATAACGTGCATGTTTTCTAATAAATACACAAATCCTGACAGAAATTGAGAGAATCTGACACTGAATTGTATTCTTAAGCACAATTCCAGTTATGCTTCATTGAACCATAACTTTTCTTACACTAATATAATGAAATACACCATATCAATACACCATAACCAAACACTGTTATGCAATTCCATCAGTGCAATTAATGCAAGAAAGAGATGGACTTACTGGGGTGAGTCTTGTGCAGGGCACAAAGATGATTAAAGGAGTGGAGTGTCTTTCATAATAGGAGAAGCTGAGACAGCTGGAACTCTTCAGTCTGGAAAAGAGAAGGCTCAGGGGGCTGTCATCAATGTGTATATAAATACTTGCTGCGAGGGAATGAAGAGGAGGAAGCCAGACTCCCCTCAGTAATTCCCATTGGCAAAACAAGAAGCAGTGGGCACAATTTAGAAATTGCACATTCAGTGTAAGACAAGAATATATATATATATATATATATAAATAAATTTTTGGTGTGAGTGTGGTCAAACACTGGAGGAGGTGGCCCAGAGAGGTTATGGAGTCTCCTTTTGGGGACATACTCAAAACCTGACCAGACATGGTCTGGGAAATCTGCTTGAGTGGACCCTGCTTGAGCAGGTGAGATGGAGTAGATGATCTCAGGGGGACTCTTCCAATCTAAATAACTGTGATTCTGTAATTTACATTATAGTATAGCTTCGAAAAAGAAGTAGCTTTTAATACAATCCTATCAGTATACAAAATGTATAAAAACAGTATTTCACAGATGAATACACCCCCAAGCAGTAGTACCAACCAATAGATTATTTTCCTACAAAACAAGGTATATTTCATTGCATCAGCTGGATGTTATTCAAACATATGGACAAGTGTCTTATATGGAACTGTAAATGTTATGTATTCTTCAGAAGTCAGACTCTGAAAAGCTTTTCACACCCATCTTCAAAAAATGTGCATTTTTTAAAGAAAATATAAAAGCAGTATTTATTTTCCTTTTTTTAAATTAATTGAGTCTTGAACTGAAGGAAATTATTAAAGATAACAATGGAAATAGGGGGAAATAGACAATTTCATCTCCATAGCTCACACAGCATTTCCCTAGCCTCAGGAGAGCTATTTAAATCTTGTTTATAGCAGAAAAAAGGATCAAAATGGTTATAAATGTCATATGACTTTCCTACAAGATCTGAAAATTCTTAGGGGGTTGTATAAAAAATACCACAACAGGAGACAAGCTTTTCTGGGGGAAAAAAATTAACATATTTTTAAATTAAAGAAACCTAAATTAATGAAATGGGAAAAAAATTAAGTCAGTTATAAATTCATATGATCTTATGGACTTGTCACAAAATGATGGTCAAGCTTTTGCCCCAGATGGTGCAATAGTGTTTGTGACATCCACTTTGAACTGCAATCTAGTTATGTGTCAAGCAGGAGAGTCCATTATTCACTGCATCAGTGCTGGGGAAAGAAGGTTAAAAGTTCAAGACATGCCCCAAGTGATTAAGGTTGTAAAAATCAGGAGATATACCATGGGGAAAAAATGCCACTCTTCCTTTTCTTCCATACTCAGTTTGTTCCCAAAAAGAGAAAAAAAAAAAACCTAAATCAGAGGATGCAGGAATGCTGCAATTCTCTGTAGTAGAGCAAAAATTACCTTTTCATTTGGATTCCTTAAACCCCTCTGCTGCCAGCTTCACTTTTCCTAGAAAGAAATATAAAGGCTTCTGTTCAAATCTATCCACAAGTTACAGGACTTGAGAACTCAGTTAACACTATCCCTCACTCATTGTGATATTCATTTCATCTATTACATACTTGTAACTAACTCAGGTTTCAGACTATTTTCCACGTACCCACCAGATCACCAGTCCATCTGCACTACTCAGGCTTGGCTTCTCAGTCATGTAGGCCTTTGTTCTGCTCACCAGTAAAATAACCTACAGACTGCTTCCAACCACCACAAAAGTTTCTGCATCTGGAAATCCAAGTAGTGCTTCTCAAATACTTGAGCAAATTTAGGTTTCTAATCCAACATAAAAGGAAAGAAGAAGATGCAAAGCCTGGAGGGTGAAGCTGAAAACATCAAACTAAAAACCCCAAATATTCTGCAAAATGCTTTACAGTGAAAATAATGAATGGAATTAAAAAAAAAAAAAAAAAGAAAAAAGAAAAAAAAGGTGCCTTAGTGCTCAGAGCCTTTGAAAAGGTATGAAGTCGTTCTTTTCAGAAAGTTACCTTCTTTCAAGAAACAGGTGGAAAAGAGTAATTCCATTCTAGTACATTTTCTGTCTGTTCTTTGAACTACAGGTTCAAACTAGAACATCAAGAAAACCATTCTGACCATGAAAAGTGACGACAAACAATAATAAATTCCTCTGGTTTATGTAAAAGCAAGTTTTGCTTTAGTAGTAATTACCTAGCCTCAGAACTAGAAAACTGAAGTACATGTTCCCACTTTTCTAACTCTCTGTTCATCTCTGATTTCGATTGCTGGTTTGTATAAATTGCAAATGTATTATGGTCACATTGCTACATCCTCTTTGAAATTGTCGGTACCTCATATGGAGTAACTGATACATTTGCACATATTTTCATGTCATGGAAAATATTTAATATGAATTTCACAAAGTGATAACATTCAGACTCTGGATATATTTGTAAGGGTGCTAACATTTCAGAGTATGATATTGACAATGCACACACAAATATCCCTGTAATCCATCATGTCCGGGTCCTTGAACTAGGTAGGCTATAATAATGCCTTAAAGCTTGTAACAGTGACTTCAAAAGGCATGAAATCATGTAGCAAACTCCTGATATCCAAGAATAAGCCTAGCATTCATGTGCATTACATTAAAAAAAAATCTACATACTACAAAACCATTTGTATCACAGAAATTCGAAGACAATCTGTGAGCTCAAAAACTTTAAATACCGTATGTTCCAAGCCACCTTTACAGTGATAAATCAAAGCCTATAAGCTCTCACACTGCAGTTCAGCTCCTCTGGAGAAGGCCAGGCTCACCCTCGCACAGCAGGAACTGAACAGACCCACAGGAAGAATCCTCAAACTTTAGAAAGAAATTAGTGCTAAAACCCACTCAACTTGAAGTAACCATTGGAGCGGAGAATGATTACTCAAGGCAAATGAACTCTCATATGAGTACTCTGGAAATTAAAATAATAGTGCTGGAGGGGGGGGGGAGACTTAAATAATTATTAGAGATTTCCAAATATGCGGTATATGTATTACTTAAGTTCTTGGCAGGTTTTATCTAGACTCGATGTCCAACCTAAATGTTGTGTTCAGCCATATCCAAGGACAGAATCTTTTGTTTACTCTTACACATATAGTTATATTTAGCTTGTTACTGGAGTATTTTCTTTATACAACACAGAATATTACAAATTAAAATAAACACTACAGAAGCATTTTAGGTATAAAAAGAAAAATAAACATTAAAAGTCCTTTTTTATTTAAGAAATTAAAGTGCATCAAAAGCAGTAATGTACTTGCATAAGAGTACTTGTATCACCAAGCTAAAAAGACAAACCTGATTTTATTGTAAGTGTTGTGCAGATTTTATGTACTCAGAGTTGACTTCAAAGAAGACCCTGTCAGTGGAATGAGCACACATTACTCTTCTGTGAAATCCTACAAGAACACAGATGGCAGTGAGACCATGATCTTAATTGATTTAAGGGTCAAATTTATATCTTTAAAGTAGCATTTTAGTACAGCAAAAAGCAAATCCTTCATGCGATGCCTAAGCATGCCATGTTATACTGGGGTTTAGAGCATGCCAGATTAGCACCACATATTCATATACTCAAATGAGATGCATGTGAAAAAAGGAATGCACACATAGTATCATAAATGAGGAAAAGCTGACCATAATTTTTTTTCTGGCTAAAGGGTTATGGTAAAGGCAAGAGGTGATAAAAAATTATGTACAATTGCTCTTAAAAAGAAACACAAGACCCATGTCTCCATGCACCCAAAATACTACACAGTCTGAAAGATCTGAGGGAAAATCTGTTGAGAAGACGTCAAGGGATGTTACTGGACACCCCTAAGAATGTTGTCATTGCAATCTTACACAGCTGGTTTTGTACATTTTCAATGTACATGTTAATGTAATTGAAGCATCTTCATTTTCAAAGGCCAGAGTTACAACAAACACAGGCTTTTCCTAACTGGGTTTGTTCCCTGGCTCTTGCTACACATACTTTGATTAGAGAGTTTTTAATTACACTTTAGCCTGTTAGCACCATGGGGCCAATAAAACTAAGAGAAATAGAACTAAATTCTTTTCATTCAACACAACTGGTAACTAAACACCAATTAATTACACCCACACAAGCCTAATGAAGATAATGGGGTTGCAAAGAGTTCACCGATGGTATGAAGTGGCTTGTGGTATCCTAACCTTAATCAGTTAACTACTTTGTAATAGGGAGGATCACAGGATAAGCCACCCTCTTTCTTCATGCTTACAATTACTATTACTGTTAATGGAAATTACATTGCCATACAGATAATTCATGTAACATTCACTCGATCATGAACCAAAAATGAGAAATACTTGAGGGGAATCCCTACTAGTGCTTCAAAAGAGTTAATTAAAACAAGAATTCAGGGTTATTAAAAAAAAACCTGATTACCAATCTGCTTCAGCTCATTGGCAAAAACATTGCTGAGTACCTCAACCTTCTCCATATCCTGGGTAATCCGCTCTCCTGTTTCCTTCCAGAGAAGGCCAACGTTTTCGTAGTCTTTGTCTTATCACTAACATGTTTCTTTTTAGAGCCCTTTAGAAGGCAGAAGGTGGGAAACTGACCTAGAGGTACTTGAAATGTACCAGAAGGCACAGCTCTTGCATTGGGTTGCGTTACCGTAGGATCATGCTCACAGAGCACCCCACCAGCACTGTCACCTCCACAAAGTCTGTCCTCCCAGGAGTGTTTAATTAAGTTGGAGGTCTTTGGGGCAAGCCTGTGCCTGTGCCAGTGCCACGGACCTGGCACTACTTGGCTACTGCCACCCAAGCCCTCCGAACAACACAAGCCCCTCCCGAGCAGTTCGGGAGCGGCCACGCCGACTCCTTCTGAGGCAAATCCAAAGAGGTGTCTCTGCCAGATGGGAAACTTCTCCCGAGGAAACAGCTTTGAAGCAGGGGGGTTTAACTCTCCGGAGAGGTGCTGTGCCGCTTCTGAAGGATGTGAGAGGGAGAAGAAGACGATTCCGTGGGGATTTTTTGTTCATTATCGCCCCACCCGGAGAAGCGAGCGCACAATGAGCAGAGGTCCACACTTATTGATTTCGGAGCCGGGGAAGTGTGCGGCTAACAGCTTTTTAAGTATCCCCATTTTCGGGTACTTCAACAAAATTACCGATGAACAGCGTAACAAAGCGAAAGTTGGTTTTTTTTTTTTTTGGTAGGAAAATTGCAGAGTAGGGAAAAAATACGATCATTTAGGCTGGGAAACGCTCCTTTCCATTGAAAGAAAAAGGGCTTTTCAAACGCGGGAGTTACCGGGGCGTTTGGCAGCGTTAGACATTTCCCGAACCACAATCCGCCTTTCTCTTTTCAGGACGGTAACCCTTACACAGCTCTGTTGCGTGGAGACTTTTCAAATGGAGGAGGAGAAAAAGAAGGAGGAGGAGGAGGAGTGCCTGCTCGCAAGGCCGGGGCTCTGAGGGAGGTGCGAGCACCGCCGGCACTGGGGGCCCAACCCGAACCATCCCGGGCCATCCCGGGGCTGCCAGGCCGGCCCCGGGGGCCGAGGGAGGGCTGTCCCCGGGCAGCTCGGAGCGAGCAGAGCCCCCGGAGCACGGGCACAGCACCCTGAGGAGCCCCGGGAGCCGGCGCTGAAGGAGGGACGGGGCGGCGCCGGCCCCGCTATGGAGGCGGGCGGGCGGCGGCGGGAGGCGGCCGAGTATTACCGAGGGCAGCGAGTGCCGGAGCGGGTGGAGGAGGCGCTGAACGCCCTGTTCCCGCTGCAGCCCCGGGATCTCTACGGGGAGCTGGTACTGTGGGGAGGGGAGAGCAGCCGGAGGGGGCTCTGCCGGCCCCGGGCGGCGCCGACGGGCCCTGTGGGGCTCCCGGCCCCGCCCGCCGTGCCCTCAGCGCTGTTTGTGCTCGGCCGGTCGCCTTGTCGCGACACCGAAACAAAAGCAGGAGGGCACAGATGGATGTCCGCGATAAAAGTGCTGCTCAGCGCAGCGGTGGCTGTCTCCGGCCAGCAGCGGCAGGAGAGGGGGTGATACTCACACCGCAGCTGCTCCTGAAAGGCAAATGGGCCTCAGTATCGAAAGTCAGATCAATTTCATCTGTTCCCAGCTGGCAAAATACTGCTGACAGTAGTCCTAATGAAACCTCAGTTAGTGGCGGTACTGGAACTGCCAACACTGCAACAGCGAGCAACTCTTGAAAAAAATGATTCCTAGTTTGATGGGAAAGTGTCAGTGGAATCGAAAGGTTTAATTCCATCTTAACACTAATTTCCCATCTCCGGGTGTTTTGCCGTCACCAGTGGAAGGCACTAGAGCTGGTAACACCCGTCCTTGCTTCGCTTGGTAGTTGGCATGTTCCTCTTCTTTGTAGCTCTAAGTGTTTCCTGCTTTCCCCATTTGGTAAGTCACGATTTGTTGACACTCTCAGACCAGAGTAAATAAAGAAACTATTAAGGAAGTATGTAGTAAACCCCAGGTAGCAAGTTAATCCTTTTTCTGGTGTTTATCCTACAGATAGAGACCCAAATATATTGGATATACTCATCAGGCCCATTAAAGACCGTGTTGGCAGAAGAAAGAGAACTCTGCCCACTACAAGTCTTGGTTTTCACCTTTCTCACAGGACTCAAAACTTGCTGTAGCACATAAATTATGGAATCACAGAATGTGCTGAGTTGCAAGGGACTCAAAATGGGTTTGTTCAGTGGTGGATTTGACTGAAATATGTTTCATGGAATAAACCCCTCTTTGCCTGGAAATTGACTTTTAATAAAGTTCTCTCTCTTTCATTTAAGGCTAATTACCTATCTAAATATTCAAAAGCTCCAGTAATATGCAAATTAGTTGGAAGAAAAGTTCTTGATGGGGTTGGTCAGCCAACATTGGAAGTGGAAATATATTGTACAGTTAAAAACTATGAGAAGGTATGAGCTGCTTCTTCCTATTTTATTTAATAGGACAATATCAGGGAGAGGTACTGTTCTCTCATCCCAAAGAACATTTTATTTCCCATCTTTATGGAGAGATATCAGTCCCAGGGACTCAACAATTGAGTGTTGTAACTTTAAAGTGTCATGCAGCACAGTGGCAGCAACTATGAAAATTTCATTTTCCATGAATAAAAATTTTCAAATACTTTGTGAATGGAATGTGACAATGCATCTTTGTATATTAAATTTTTGTCTGTCTTAATGATCATGTAGCTTTCCCTTACACCCCATACTAGCCTTATAAGTTCAGTTTCCTTTTACCTTTTTCTTTAATTGTTATATCCTTATGTTTCTCTTTGTGTGACACTCTTTCAGAAAAATACAGTATGAGCAAAAAGCACAGTATAGGTGAAGGCACTTCTTTACACTGAGCTAATAGGTTGATGTGAGAGACAGTAAAGTCAGGCATATCCTTCCAGCACATGCAGTGCAAAATTGATGATGCATCTCTCCTGCAACCTGAAATATTCAAGTTCCTGTCTTTGCAGCTCTGTTGTGATGGAGTAATTATTTTTATTTTCCCTCAGTTAAACTATGGTTTACCTCCTTCTTGAATTAAATGTAATGTCATAGATATTCACAGTATGTAAAGTTAATACTGTTAATGCAGGCAACTCTCTAAAATGCGTAAATTATGTCTTCCTTAAGTGAATTTTCTTAATATCATTTGCTCTTCATCAGTACAGAAAGATAAGCTTAAATTACCTAAGTAAGGCAAAAGTAACTGATCACAAGGGATTACAATAAGCATGAATGCCGATGAATCATGGTACAACAGGCTGCAAACAGTTGCAATAAAAGATGTCCTAATGACTGCATGGTCCTTAAAATAACTCCATTCTATTATGATGCATAACATGAATAAAGCAGATCTGTCAGAAGGTTTTTGCCTATGTAGTTATAATTTAGGTCAAAAAACTTGAATAATGTCTGTGATTACCAAAGTATAAGAGGCAAAAAAGAAGTGCAGAATGAAAAAGGTAAGGACCAAGCAGTAGATTTGAAGATATGTACTTGCAGAGTTGGTAAGAGCATACAATTCATAGTCTTTCAAATGACATTTCCAAGTTAGAAATTAAATAGTGCTTAAAACCTTTCTACATTGTTGTTGGGTTTTTTTTTTCCCCAGAGGATTTGTTCCAGTGTAATGCCTTCTCATTCTCAAATACCTGAAAATGCTTTACCTGAAACAATTGAAGCTTATGCAAAAGAAAGAAATGACTTTGTTAATACTGCTGTGGATTGGGTCAATGAATCACTCAACACAATGTTAAGGGACTTGGAGCCTACTGACCAGTGTCAAGTTGATAAGATGCTTGGGTAGGTCTTGCATATTATGCAAATTATTGCACTTGAAATATACACCATTAATTTATACTGTTAATGGAAACATACAGAATATTCAGTGTTTTGTATGATTATATTTTTAGGTTTTAAAAATGTCTCAGATCCATTGCTGTATTATATTGCTGTAGTATATTATTGCCTGCTTATTTCATAATTTTGATATGAAAATAATGCTGGTTTCATACATGGGACACAAAAATAAGGGTCTCTAAGAAAAAAATGCCTGAACACATTCGTGGCTCAAAGGCAACATTTTAGGAATTCGTTCAGTGCCAGTTTGATTTAGCAGGGGTGTTTTTTTCAAACCGCAGCTCCAGAGAAGCCCCCTGGCAACATTATGGCTTCCTTCACTTGGGAAGCAGTAATATGGCCTCTCATCCTCTTCTGGATTTGGGACTGTTTCTTTCAGCTGCACCCCTGAGGGGAATGACAGTTTGCTGGAGGGGTAGAGGTTGGGCTGCCACACTGAACACAGGCTGTATCAAACAGACCTATTTGCCTTTCACATGGACTAGCTTTGGGGAAACCTCGATAAAGGGAGTAAGGACTCAATTGGAAAGTAAGTGTAAATAAGATTTTAATGCATTATTTACAGTACTTTATATATCTTAGGTGCTCAATTTGCCTGAATTGGCTGTCTGTGACCCGTGGATAAAGTTTGCACTGCATGCATGTAATTGAAATTCAGGCACCCCTGAGTCTGAGGCCACTTGGATAACCAGTGTACAACTGACCTCTTGGATTAGCCACCTAGGCCAGGCTGTTGTATGTAATGGATTTATGATAGGACTTGTGGCTACCCATGCAAAGGAAATACATCCTTCATGCTAAGATTGTGTGCTCAGAGATGACTTTCAAACATGTGTGATTTGAAAAGCATGTGTTAAAGTCTGTGATACTTGTTTGTGGTTCTTTTTGTTTAACCAATGATGCCAATGACTATCAAAAATAATTATAAATGTACTGATTTCTCCAACTTCACATAGTGAATCAGTGGCAGAAGCTCAAATAGATGCACTTAATCCACATCCTAGCATGTTCTTTAGCCTGTATTGTGTATGTCCCCTTGTTACATGTCTAAAATATTTTAAGCCAGTAATTTTTACACCTCTTCCCTCAGTGAATACTTTACAAACAAGGTAGAAGAAAAAAAGAAAATTCAAGAAGAAGAAGAAGAAGCAGCAGCCATTCTTGCCCTTACTCCACACACTCCATCCCCAGCACCACCACCACCTGGGAAAAAAAAGGCAAAAGCAGGTTTTAGTTTATTTGATTTTAGTATTTTCTGCAATAGAGATATTGGTAAATGTCCTAAAATACTTTCTGATGTATTCCATGGACATGGGATATTTCAGAACACATGTCACGCCATCTCATGTTCAGAGGGTTTGTTACTCTCTCCTGACCTTTTTGATCACAGCAGTTTCTGCAGCAAAATGAGGGTGGGGAAAATACAGTTTTCTCATCATTCACATGCATTGATTGAACAGAGTTTCTGCCTTTGTTTTACAGTTGTCTTAGACAGGAGGTTATTACTCTTCAGAGTGAGAAATAAGAATGGAGGAGGATGCAAATGAACAATAAAAATGAAAATTATAAGGAAAGAAAAGGGAATTGCAGAACTGAGCAGGAAAATGGAAATAGGATTAAGATAGAAGTTGAAAACAATTGAAAGAGGGAGGAAGGATAATTTCCTTCTAGCACTGAAAAAATGAGGAAATACTGTGAAAAGTAAAAGAGAGAGAAGGAAGAGGATGAGATGGGAATGATGGGCAGTACAGAGTAAAAAGAAGTAAGCAAACAATCCTACTAAAGGTTAAAATTATGTGAGACTAGGAAAACAAGGTAAGAATACATGGCAAAAAAAAAAAAAAAAGCCAACCCCAGAAAAGAAAGCACCATATGTTATCTCCATATATGCATTAAATTCAGGAAAAAAATGGGTATTATCACTTATTGGAAGGGCAGAAAGTGTTGGCAAATTATTGTTTGTTATCACTTGGTTTGCAGCTATCATATACTATCAGTAAAACCTCCCAGTTGGTATGTTAGATGTGTGCACAGTCAATTCACCTTTGACCTGAAATGTAAATTCTGCAGTTGTCAGGTCCATCCAGATATCATCATGGTGTATATTATACTTCTAGTCAACCTTCTGCTGACACCTATATTACTTGTTTTCACTAATTGTGATGTTGACTGTCGTCATTATTAGACTCAGTGCCTGACTATTTAGAGCCAATGATTATTAAGCTACTTGTTGTTACAGGAGACCACTAAGATGGTGGCTTCCAGCAGGTGCTTTCAGAAGTAACATCTGTGTTGTAATTTATGCCAGTTACAAACCAATATAAAGTGTAAAGGCTCTCTGAAAGACTCTGCTGTTTGTCAGACTTTCTCAGCACTGGATGACTGATGTCCATGTGTGTAGCCCTTCAGCCTCAATATATGGGGTATAGAATCTGTGTATAGTGTGCAAACAATGCATAATCTAACTGCATATCCAGTTAAGGACCTGTTAAGAACAGTTTCTCCTAAAATATCAGCTGTATGCTGTAGTAGTTATATTTTATTGAAGGCAGAATTTGTAGAACCCTCTACAAGGATCCAAAGGGGTTAAGTTTCCGTGGGAATCAGACCACTTACTGCAGCTTCACGTAGGTGCTCACTGCACATGTTCATGTTAGAACTGTAGGCAATAAATATGACAGTGAGAACTGCTTCTTTTTAAGCATTTTGGAAAAAATTAACTGTATCTGAAAGGGAAATAAATTCTTATGAAAATTTAATAAGACTGTGGATGTGGAATATTTAAAAGACCTGTTTTCTGTTTGGAATTCCAACTGTAATAGGCTTGATATTTATTCACAAACATCATTATGAGAAGAAATCAAGTGTGTGTGCTCTCAATCAGGTTTATAATGTAATCTTCCAAATTGTTCATGCAAAGCTGAGCATTTAAGGAGCACAATAAAGAAGACTGAAAACATACTTTTGAAAAGAACCTGAAAGAAAAATGTTACTGGATGTAAACATAGATAAATAAAAATACAGATTTCAGCACTGGAAAGATTTCCCAAAGAAACAGATTTAAAATGCATTTGAAACCAGAGCGAGGACAGATACTTACTTGTAAGGTCATTCCATTTAGAACAACTGACAAAATGAAGTTTTTAGAAAATGAGTTATGATTTTTTAATACATTGAGTACACACTGAAATGACAATATTGTATGTACTCATATAACTGTGATGCATAAGCATGTTTTTAAAACCAAGAAAATACTCAGCTGCTACTCTCTGCGTTGTAGGAAAGAAGGTGTCAGTGGCAGAGAGACCCATCGCACCTGCCGAACCTGCCGAACCGGTGCTTTGTGGCAGCTTGGCCATTGGGGGAACGTCACTTGCCATAGCAAAGGCTGGTGCCACCATCAGCCATATCCCATTGTACTTACATGTTGCACTGCTGAAACACGATCAGGTACCTGTGGCTTTTGTAATTTTGTTTATTTTATCGCAGTGATCATAATTATTGTAGAATTCTGAAGCCAGTAGTGCCTTGTGACAGTGTTATTACATTTACATCATAGAATACACCCTCAACACTCTTACTTGTAGCAGTCTTTGAACCCTGTGCTATAATTAAAATATTTAAGAAATTATTCTGATTTTTACGTTTTTATTTTTACCTGGTGCTCCCAACTCTAGGAGTCACCTGAAGAAATTATTCTACCACTCCCAATGGTTACTCTGTTGAACTGTGAAAAAATTTCACCTTCAAAGTTGAAATTAGTGAAAGAAGTTATGCTTATACCACCAGTTCAGTTATCACTCAAGCAGGTACTGTTTCATTTTTGTTTTTTATAAATGTATTCTACAGACATCATACTAACTATGTGTGTACATAAGTATATAGGTCTTTTCAGTACAGTCCTTACAAATTGTATTTTTTGTTTGCTTGCAAGGCTGAAGTTTTAACAAATGTTAAATTTATTGAATTTGCAGAATTCTAACACCAATAACATTAAATTAAGCAAAAAGATGAAGATTTAACACAAAACCCAGGAAGATGTCAAGTTAAACTGTATGTTACTAAAGAGGAAAAAATCAGTGCATTGAAGAAGGTGTCAGGGAATAGTGTTACACAACAAGAGACTAGGATGTGATTTTACATTAGAAGGTTAAAAATAGTATCAGTTGATTGATATAGCATACAAAACAACAAAACTTGTAGCAAATTCACAGGAAAGCATAAAATATATGGGAATAAGTTATTTTAAAATGAAATTATGAAGATAGAAGGGAATACAAAGAGCAAGAAAGATGGGTGAGACAGATGGGATCAACACTCTCTTTTTTGTTTAGCCATGTGTTGCATTAAAGAATGTATCTGCACAAGATGCCCACATTAGGGCTGTGATTTCTACTTTGTATGCTGGTGACCTGAACCAAGAGCTGAACCAATAGCAAATATTCTCTTTCTTTTTGCTTTTCCCTTAACATTTTCGAATTGTCACAAAGAGCTGTTAATAAGGTTGCTAATTCTGTACCCTTCAAAGCCAGAATGCCTCCTAGTGCTCCAGGGAGAGTAACAAGCTGTTTGCTGCAGTGCAAAACACACTGTTCGTCCTGAGTTGATGTGCTGTCAGCTGTGACTGACTTCTGCCCCCTTCAGTATTCCTTTACTGGCACAGTTTGAGGAAATCTGAAATGTGATTTATCAAGTTTTACTGAGTTTTAGTAACTCAGCTGAAAAGATAAAAAGAGTCTTGCATTAAAAGCAACGGATTCATGTAATTGGAGTGTTCCCCAGTGTTCAAAATTAAGAGAGCGGAGTTTTTTCCTTCTTCCTGGAAATACTCTGAAGGTAAATGCATTCAATCTTGTCAGAATTTCCAGTTAGGAAGTCTTAGATAGAGTCACAGTTGTGATCGCGGGTTATCATTGTCTCACTTCTCAGGTATTATGCAAGGCTGAATGCTGTTTACTTGTTAGATTTGGGGAAGAGACTGCTTTTTTATGCCATCCCATTCAGCAGCATAATCAAATATTCCTGTTCATTTCACTGCTACTAACCCTTTATGATTGGACACTTGACTGCATTTCTTGGGTGGAGAGATTGTGTTAGAGTCCGTAATAGGTGGTGTTTTTTTAAAAGACTTTATATTAAGATCTGTATTTAGAATAAGTGTTCTCTGTCTTCTGATTTAAGCTGCTAAAATGAAATAATATAACTTTCTTTTGATGATTACTGTTTAATTTCAGGGCATAGAAAGAATTCTGGATATTCAGAAAGAAATGACAAGACTGTTGGAGTCTCCTGGCAAAATGGTAAAATGTGTACTAATAATGTGATGAACTTAATTTGATCTTTCTACTACTATTGTCCTTTTAAACATAAACATGGAACACTTAGACTTTTATAGGCTTATTCTCATGACACAGCATAGAAAATGTATTTTTTCTGACAGATGAATAAAACATTGGCCATTAGAAAATATATAATAAAACATTGTTCTAAGCATAGTAAGACTTTTTGTTTACCTGAGGAAATATACTTGGAGTGTTTACCTAAAGAAATATACTGGGAGTGAATGATATCACAGTGAATATTCAATATATAGTTCTGATCTTGCTATGCCTCTTACACACAGCATGTTCTATTCAAAGTACTGTTACTGTAGCAGTAGTGGTAGTAGTACTGGTGTGTGCGCATGCTTTTTGGAAAGCAGGGTTGTTGGATTTCTCCAAGTACAGAGTCTCAATTCTCATTTCTGAGATCCCCTGTATTTTTGATGGGCTGGGTGAGAATGTTTTGAAAAACAAATGATGGATGGACTGATGCTCACGTAGAAACAAACATGAAATGAATCAGGAGCACAAAGTAAAACTGGATAGATACTGATAGTATTCAAGACAAAACAAAAGCTATTTCCTAGCTTAAATATTTGTAATCTCTTTAGACCAAAATTAAGTCAATCCTTTTTTTTTTTCCTTTTCCCCTTTTTCTCCCCCGAGGTCTTTCTGTCATCTTTGTATTTTTTCCATGGAATTGATTTCTTTCTTCTTTCACCCTCAACAGCCTGGTCCTCAAGTAGCAGACAGTAAAAAAGGAAGAGCACAGAATTCAGGGAAGAAAGGTCTGGTAAGAGAAGATATTTTCATTTTAAGCCTTCAACAAGGTATTAACAACAGCAGGCAACCTATATATTCTTAAGAAATGAAGCATTAATCTACATCACCATTTTGGAAAGGTCAAGGCAAGACTTAAATATTCCAAATGCTCGTATTTTACATAATCATTTAGATTCTTCTGACTATACCTTCCGTTTCTGTGGAACAACAGTGGAAATACAAGAAATTTTTCTGTGATCTGATAATTTTTCTTATATAGAAATCCTGATAAATTATTCAAACGAGCATTTTGCAGGCCTGTAGCACCAGCAGAGAACATGCCCTTTTGATCATGTAGGCCATAAAACTATTACCTGTAAGACCTGCATATTGTGCTGTTTCCTAACCCTGGGAGCAAAACTCCCCTCTTAATCGTGCTGCATTCAGTTCCCAGTTCCAGTTTGAGGTTATAGATAATGGCAGATACAAACCAGTACCTAAAGGGCACCACTCACAAGAGAGCACAGGACATTATTTTATATGACTCAAGTGATCTTTTTTTATCACTTCAAAACCTCTGGTTTATAGATGAGTTTTCCAAATAGTGGGATGGAAATGCCATGCAGGTTTTGCTCTCCATTCCGAGACAATTCAAATATTATCAAGGGAGAATTGTCACTGTTGTGGAATACACAAAAGAAAGAATGAACAGAAGCTTTCCTATTTTATTCTTGCTTTAAGCAACACCAAATTCTTCATCATTAAGCCATTGGCTGATGTTTTCCTGGTGGTAATTTCCATGTCCTTATCACCATATGTACTGCAAATGTAAGTTAGAATAATTCCATAATATATACAAAAGATAAAAAATGCATTAGTTTCTCTGAAAAAATCCATGTGTTTCAACAGAAGAAAACTAAAGGAGATAGTAGTTGAACTGAATTTTAAACTGATAAAAGCACCATGTTAGTTTTAACTTTAATGGGGGTGGAGAAATGGAAAAATTACAAAGTAGGCAGAGAAGAACAACTTATTTAGGTTATAAAAGTAAATACTAAATAGAGAAAAATGTGTTTATTAAGAGAAACAATGTTTTTAATGGAATGTACCAAGCCACAACATATGGATACCTTGACAATCACATGAAACTGCAGACTTAACCTCTATCTGGCATTGATTACAGGAAGACTGCAGCATTTGTTGCTGTCTATTGTTGCAGCTTAGTGCTCCAAAAGCAACAAGTCAAACCGTTTGTCTTGCATGTTGCTACAAAATAAGTTCATAACAATTTGACCTGCATTTTCTTCCTAATTTTTATGTGAAGGAACATTCATATATCCTCTGTAGCTAAGCACCTGTTCTGTCTGTAATTAGTTCCCCTAGCTCTTGTCAAAATTGATGGCTTCCAACTGACTTCTCCAGTCTAACCCAGGATTATATCCTGCTGCTTTCTGGGCAACTTAATGTCATTTTTTATAATCCAAAATTCACAGATTTTACAGTTAAAAATCAGTGTTTTAAAAACTTACAAAAAACCTCATAACAGAACACGTGAAATACTTACTCAGTACAACTCTGCTTGTGGCGCATTTCCAGGAATATGTCCCTGAAGCAGATAACTGCATGTAGCTGGGATAGAGGTATTTCCCCTCTATGAAGTTTGTTCTTTTTAGAATCCATGGAAGATTCTAGGGTTTTTTGACACTCCGTGAAGTCAATATCAAAGTTGCAGTTGAGGATAAATGGCTAAAATCTGTTTAAAAGTGGATAATATGTTTTTTTGGCAAGGGAGTGGTCCACAGCACTGGAGCATTCATGATAACTCAGTGGTTGGCAAGAGTGCCTTTAAAATCTTTTTGTAAACCAGTACTGGCCATCCAAGACCAAGAACTACATGACAAGACACATTTCCAGGGACTGTTTATCTCTCTACTCATTAGCAATTGATTATCCCTCTTTCCTAGAGAATTGTCCTTAAAGCTGCCAGTGTGAAATCACACTGAGATTTCTAATTTGATGATTAAATGAAGACTGAAATAATAGTGAGAATATATATATAAGTATTATATATGTGTGTGTAAATAAAGTAATTATTTTTGCTTTTTTTCAGCCACAGTTCTTAAAAAGAATATCCCACTTAGGTTGCCTCACAACAGGATATGATGATCTAGAACAACTGCTACTCGTAGTGCAAACAGCTTGCAACAACATAGGTCTGGAGCTGGGAACAGACATGTACTTAGCAATAAATTGTGCTGCTCATGAATTAATGGATTATGTAAGTTATTCCTCAGGATCTATTTTCTTGGGTTTTAAAAGGAATGTAGCTATTTGTTAACAGTATTTACTATTACATTGCAAACTCACCTAGAAGCTTCTAGCTCCCTTTTTAAGGTAGCAGTCAAGCAAATGAAAAGAATTATCTCTGCATTTATAAATGATGGTTGAATCAGTCCTGCAAGTGTGGCAGATACGGCATTGGATTGGGAGTGCAAGGGGATGAGACACACAGACATCCCAACAGCCTGACACAGCAGGAGCAGGGGGAACCTGTGAACCTCTCCATCCCTGTACTGGCACAGCGGTGGTGCACCTTGGAGGATAAGGCTCACTGGACCAAGGCAGACCCCTGTTACAGCTTCTGTCCTGCCTACAGGAATCCTTGTTACTTCCATGGTTTCACTTGAATCATTCAAATGGTCTAAGCCTGCCTTGCAACAACCAGGTTTATTCCTTTTCTCTGTTTATTTAACACGATTTTTCAGATCGATTGCTATCAAATGTAGCAAACGGCTTTAATGGGCAGACACCTACTGCATGCTCTGTTTAACAAACCAGCTTCATTTCACATTTTCACATTACATCTCAGACAATTTGGAATTAAAGTACTAAGCAGAAAATCCTGGTTTGTTTGGGTTTTGGTTGGATTTTGTTTTTTTTTATTTCACCACAAGCTATAAATGAAATACTTATATTCTATCCACCTTTATTTAAGGATGAAGACAAGAAATTATTTACACAATTATACTTCTGTAATTCCTTAACACCATTAGATGCTTATTTTTTCATTATATCACACACTGCATCTGTTGTTTTCTTCAAACTACCCTGACATTTCCATGTATTTTTACTGTATGTTTGTTCATCTTGTTGTGCATCAACATTCATTTTCTAATTTTTAGGTTTTTAATATTTTTATTTGACACAATTTATGTATCTCCAGATGAAGTCATAAAGTTCTTGCCCCTTATTCCAAGATTAGGGTTTTTTCTAAGCAGAAAAAGAAACTTCCCATGAGATTTTGTGTATTTGGGTGCTCTACAGCGCCAAAGCTTCCATTATTAATATCTTTTGTGAAAGCAGTTCCTCTCCTGACTCTGATATCTGTATCTTATAGCAGAATGTACAAAATCTTAATCCTTAAATTACCAGTAATTCTGTAACTTTCAGTTATTGAACTGTTAAAATCTCTAAAGCAGTGGGTATCCAGGCACAGTTAATGCTCCTCCTAGGCTGCAGTTTGTGCTTCCCAAAATGATGAGACTAGTTTTAAACTAGTCTTTTCTTTAGAAAGGGGAAAGAGACAAGGAAAGGCAGTATTTTGGTTTTGAGCACAGAGGATGAGCTCTTTCCCTCAGCAGTATTTTCTTTATGAAAATATGAACAAAAAATTATTCTTTTTGGAAGTGAAAAATGAGATTTCCCCCCCCCCAGGATTCGATAAAATTGTCAAATACTGCTAACTTTATGATATTGTAATGTAAAACTGGCAGTGTTGCCTAGAAGAAGCTGAAATAGACCTGTCTGTTTTGGCAGTGGCATCATTCAGAGACTTTGGCATGAGCCCACTGGAACCCACTGTCATTTTAGGCAGTTTTCTATGACAGTGTGCTGACAACTTAGACACAGAATAATGCAGATGAGTGAATGGCTCCTGACTGAAGAAAACACAGTCCACTGCCTTAACATAGATATTGGTGCCACAAGATGTGTATGCTTATGTTAGTGCTCTGGTTTTTAAGGTCTTACCTTCCTTATCTTTTATGCTTTTTACTTTACTTTCTAGGATAAAGGGAAATATGAAATACTCACTGGAACTTTCAAAAGCCCTGATGAAATGGTTGCCATGTATGGGGAACTGATTGATAAATTTCCTTTTATTATTGCATTAATAGATCCCTTAAGAAAAGAGGTAAGATGCCACGGTGCAGTCCGTGAAAAACTGGTGAAACTGTTCAGTGGCACATCACTGAGCTTTTCTCATTTTTTCAAAATATGTAAAACAGAAAGCTTTGGGGGTTTTTTGAGTCTTTGTGGACAAAAGTATGGCTATAAAAATGTATCTAACGATGCATTTGAATGTCTTTTATTGACAATAACTCCATATTCTTCTATAGTTTTGACATCATTCCTGATGCAAAATAATTCTGGCACGAATGGAATACAGTCAGTACAAATATTTTAAAGAATTACAAGAAATTGCTTTTTTATGTGATTCTACTTGCTAAACTACTGTTATTTGGCTTACATTTTCCTTCTTATGTAAACAGTTCAAATTATACAATAAAATTATAAAATTCAACTGTAATACAGTATTTTATTATATTTGGACATCAGTGTATATTCCTTAGAGTTATTGATGCAGTTTTTTCTGAGGGATATTTATAGCCAAAGCCATAACAGTCCTGTCACTGACAGCATTGTTGTAGTAAAATACTGTGTATTTACCTCTTTGACCAGTTAGAGGAATTAATTAGTGTTGCCAATTGACTACAACATGAAGTAAAATACTGTTATGCATGTTATCAGCTTATAGATGGATGAAAGAGACAGATTGTACAACCTTATATATTCACATTTATATGTAAGATTAAGCCATGTATTGCAAAAAAGATAAAAACTTCATTGTTGCAGAACCTGCAACTGTAGACCTAGTTTCTGCAGTTGCACAACTCAATAGAAATTTGCAAATACAAATGTTTTCTAGAAAAATCTTAAAAATACAAGGAAAATCCCAGTGATGTGTTTTTCTTGGGTAGACAGATTTAAAAAACAGTATAAAATATAATATGTTTATATGAAAGATATCTTTAGAATTAAACCTAAACTATTAATTTTTTAAAATTATTTTTACCTCATCAGTTAGGGCTTTCATTTGGCTCAGTTTTTTAAACTCCAGTTATTTATTTGATTTGTTTTATGCAGGACAGACAACAATGGAGTAACATACGTTGTGCACTTGGTTCCAAATGTTACCTCATTGCTGAAGACGCTGCCACATGTATTTCCAAACTTAAAATTGGCCAAAACATGAACACACCAATGTGCAGTGGTGTTGTCCTAAAATACATTAACCAAACCAAGGTGTCAGACCTCATAGAACTTACTGGAATTCTCGATGGTGAGTAGGTGTGGGGGGAAAGGCTGACTTTCAAACCCTGCAAGCTACACCTGTAAACATTACATCTTTTTATTTAATTATTGCCACTTCTAATTTAAGGAAGCACTTGTCAGAAGAAACGTTAATTCATATTTTGATTCACAAATGTCTGTCCAGGGGCTTAAAACAGCGTTGGAGGCTTCAGTTACAGCAGTTAATACATTGTGGATGTTTTGAATGCGGGTGCCCTTTGACGCTGCAGCTGAGTGTTAGACAGACATCAGAATTAAAGAAAATAAAAAAGGTGTCGTCAATCTCAATTTTGACTATTACTAGTATTTTTAATTAAAAAATCCAAACAAGTTCAAAATGTTTAAAATTGCTGTTTATGTAGATTATTGACTACAAATTATTGAGCCTTTGTGATAACCGTACTAAGAACTTGTGCAGTTTCCCATTTAAGATTTTTCTTTGTATCACTTTTTCTTTATTCATTTTTATACCCAAGGAATAGATGAACAGATTTAGTATGTCTGAGTTGTTTCCTTATTCCTTAAAAACACCCAGAGTCACATCAAAGTGAGTAAATAGCATCTAAAAGATGTCATTCAGTCAGGATAGTAAACTCTTTTTTATAGTGAAGAAAAATCATTACTAGTGCATTAAAGGAGTGCATTTAAAATAAATAGAACAGCCTCCTAGCCTGATCAGGCAGATTGATGAGAGACAGAAACTAAGATAGGAGGCTAGATATTCCCTTATCCATGCTGAAAATAATGTTAATGTAGCAAACTAATATAGTCAACATTTTTATGAAATGGGTTTCCCTGGTTCACTCCTGTTTGTATTTAAGCTGAGACAGCCCAAGGGTGAAAAATGAATGAGAAGTCCAAACAGTTTTCTGTGTCAAATATATAAAATATACCCTAATGAAGGTTTTCACTCCCATTATATATATAGGTCAAAGACATATTACCATATTAGGAAGTCCAGATGGAGAATCTTCTGATGACAGCCTCGTGGATCTGGTTAGTATTGAAAGCTGTTCAACTGCAGAATTGCCAAAATACTGCTTTTAGCCTGTACAATTTTTTGAGGAGAAAGCCTTTTTGTGCTTCAGAAAGAAACAACGTTTTACAAAATGGGCTTTTTCTAGAGAGTTGGTTTTTTTCCCCACAGAGAGTTATTCTTTGAGTTTAAAGAGAACACGCAGGAAATTTGCCAAAGCGGGAGTATATTCAAGAGTGTGTATGATCTGTTTGGTTGCATTCATTTATAAAAAATCGTGAGTTACTTTAAACATTCCCATGTAGTAATAATATTTTAAGCAAAAATTCCTAACACTACTATATTTAGTCTTTTTGTATTAAAGCTACATTTGCAAATAAAATTTCATTTCGTACGCCGGTGAAAATTATTGTTTGCATCCGGCACATCTTTCACTGAGAGATTTTATTTCTACTTCTCGCAGCGTTTTTCCTCTGTAGAAAGATAAGGGTGTTAAATTAAAGTAGGATACCGTGTTTAATAATTAAAGA
Organism: Acropternis orthonyx; assembly: GCA_035583155.1. Classification (NCBI taxonomy): domain Eukaryota; kingdom Metazoa; phylum Chordata; class Aves; order Passeriformes; family Rhinocryptidae; genus Acropternis; species Acropternis orthonyx. The sequence continues at coordinate 29,577,791 of JAWWEU010000160.1, forward strand.
ATGACTTCACTTCCCAAAATGCGGAGTTTTAAAATACACGCTTTCTCATTTAAGGCTGTCGGACTGGGTGCCAGGTTTGTCAAGTTGGGAGGTCTTTCCCGCGGAGAAAGGGTGACCAAATACAACCGCCTTCTTGCTATAGAGGAAGAACTGGCCAAGAATAGAACGCTACGTATGAGCTTCTTTCTTACTTTGTTTTCAGCTTGCAATGAATACGCGAACAAAGATTGGAGGGAGAATGATTGAAACTGCACCACAGGAGGGAGGCGAAATCAAGAGACTATAAATAAGAGCTGACAAAAAAAACCTAGGATAGCACTTGCCACAATGTATATTGTTGTCCTAATGGATTATCTGTTTACTGAATGTTAAAATAGACCCCTTCTTGAGGAGTAGCCTACATTAAGCTTTTTTTTCCCCCAGAATTAATTGGTTGGAGTCTTGAAGCCCACAGTGCAAAAAGGAACAAAACAAAAAACCGTGCATATAACATGTCGAAAAGCTGCCAAAATGGAATTTTAGGCCAAATACCCCACCTCCCTCGATCCCCTAAACATATATTGCTAACAAAACTTCATTTCACAACCCTCTTTTATATGTTGCATTTCCAGCAAAATGTGTTTGGAATGCTACAATTGCACGGGTAAGCCCTAAATAAAACCCAAGAAAACTCGAAGTTGACGATGCACATTGAAAGCCTTAGCCACTTGTATGCATCTGCCTGCCCGCGTTTCAGGCTCTGCATCTTCTTTTTTACAGTATACCAGGGCACTGCTAAATGCTGAACAGTTCATTAGAGCCACTTCTCACTTGCTCAGGTATCAATCAAGCCAGAATAAAGACATGCAGTCTGAAGGGGTGGCAGAGAGACAAGGAGAGGAAGAAAGGAAGGAAAGGGTTTGCAGGAATTGTATTATGCCCAAGAAAAAGAAACATGAAGGAGAATTAAGTAATTTTACCCTCTTTCTTCCAATAATTTTCAGTGGGCAGCAGCACTTGACATGCACACTACAGAACAAAGTTTTTAGTTGAAAAATTTTTTATTGAAAAATATGTTGATGTTTTTGAAATCTCTCCCTTGCATATAAAAATGAATCATTGTGAAAAACAGAAACATAGACAGAAATTTTTTTTTCTGCTAAGAAAGTAGTTTCACAGAATGCACTTTTCAAAAACAAGACATAATTATAGAACTATGAATTTTAACTGCCTCAGCAATATTAATATATTCCCTACTCAAGTGGCATAGTCTAAACAAAGGAGCTCGAGTCTGACAAATATTTAGATGAATGAAACGAAACAGCAACAATTCCCAACACCGTTAATCGCTTGGCAGAAAACAAAAATCCAGTAACTAAATCAACAGCAGGGCAGCATGTCTGAGCTGCATACCAAACTCTTCATTTGCCTGGGCTGGGGAATACACACGGCAGAGCCGCGGAGTGGCTCATCCATGGAGGTGACACTGACCCGCCGGGAGTGCCCCCAGCAGTGCCCGAGGGTCCTGCACTGGCCCAGGGGCACCGCGCCCACAGTGACCGTCCCGCTGCCTTCCCCTGTCCCGGGCAGAGCTCAGCCCACGCAGCCCCGGGGATGTGCCGGCCACCACCTTCACCTGCACGGGGTGTGCGACCTGCTGGATCACAGACCAGCCCTCCCTTCCCTGCAGTAACAGAGGGATGGGGTGGGCATCGTGTGTGTGCCCAAACAGGGAGCTGGGTGGCGATCGTAGGGAAGCAGGAGTCATGGGGACTGGGAAGAACAGCGATGAGAACGGGATCAGCATCCATAGGGATATGGCTTAAGAAAGGTTCTTAAAGGCAGGGGCAGCTGGTGGGAACTTTGGCAAGAGCACTAGTGCAGAGGAAGTTCAAAACAATAGGGCAGCAAGGTGAGATGATGAGTGAAGAAATGAATGCAGCAAATATCCCAGCTCAGGCTGCTGTGCACCGTGCCCTGATCCTGTAAAGTGCAGGACTGGTGCTCCTTTCATTCCAAGGACCAGACTTTTAAAGGTGTTCAGACTGCTGTAAGGATCACGCGGCATTTTAAAAGCACCTGTTACAAGAAATCAGATTACAGCAAACACGAGTTTCTTTCTTCTCTTCTATTTCAGGTGAAGCAAAACTTGAATTTATTACTTTTGCTGAAGAATCACAGCCAGAAGAACAACCTTCTGATGTACTTCCTCCCCCACAGCAGGATTAGTTGCCTGCACAGCTCCCAGGGAACAGCACACTGACCTAGGCTGTCAACATTAGCTTTGGGATAAATTTCTAAGAAATAATATTCTAGTCAGAAACCCATATATTAACTATTCTTTAATCCATTTATGTTCATTCTAGTATAAAATTCATATATTAACTTTTCCTTAATCCATTTATTTTCAAGCACTTCAGCCAAACATTTCTAAAAGCTTTCAGATACTGGCTTCTCTTTTCCCAGGGACCATTGCCTTCAACTGAAACCAAGTTAACTGAGCAGTGACTATAATTTGAAAATACCACAAAATTCTGTGCCGTGTTTACAAATGGACAAAACAAATACTGCTGTGTTAAGTCCACAGCTAAATGTTTGTTTTGGGGAAGTCGAAATCTCTCTCCATACAAAGAGCAAGCTGTTGACAAACAGTAAAAAAAAAAACCCAACCACGTTTAACAAAAAACAAAGGCCTTGACTGTTATTCTGCTCCATCCCCCCACACCCCTCAATGCTGCTCTTAGATCCAGCCTGCAAGGGACGTTTTGCTCCAGTTCTAGCTACCAATACAAGAGCATCCCTGCAAACCCCAAATGTAGGGCACAAAGCTATAATTGGCATCACTGGGAAGCCTGCTCCAGTCGGGAGCCGGGAGTAACAAGTCAATTCCACAAGGTCTGGGAAACTTGTCAGGAGTCTTTTTAATAAGCAACAATGAAAAGTTAAAGAAATAATTTATATCCTAGGTAACAAAACAGTTCAAGTAAAAGAAATACTTCTTGAAAAAACTTCTGGGTTTTGTATAATCTGAAAATTTGAACATATAATACAGCAGCAATAATTTGAGGAGAAATACATGTATGAAACATTGCATTTTAAATTCAGTGTAACAGGTAACTGAGTGAAAAATTAACAACCAGAACCAGCACGCCCCAAGGAAAGAAAATACCAATGAGAGACAAATTTCCCCAATTTTATGAATTGTATGTAGGTCAGTAATTAGGCCAAGTCCAAGATTTTCTTAGGAAACATGCAAAACCCACCAAAATAGATGTGAAACCACCACACTCATTACTATTGTTTTATTTTTAGGAAAAGCACCAGACAGTTGCATGCAGAGCCAAACCAACAAACTCAGAACATTCATCCTTCAGTACTATCACTGTTTCAAATAATTAAATAAAAAAGAATCCAAGTGCATTCAAGTACGTGACCACCCAATTTCAGTTACACGAATCTTTAGGTAAATCCCTGATTACATTTGTTCATTCATTATAAAAGAATGAGATCCTGTGTTGAATTTAAAAAGAGACTACAGTGGAATGTGAATTGGCAGTGGAGCAAATCAATTATGTTCCCATCTCACTGTCCTCATAGGAAGGAAGAGCTGAGGGAAACTGGGATTTGTGTTATCAAACACAGACATATAAAGTGTCACCTAATAAAGAAATTAATGCCACCAGTGTGTGCCAAGGTCAAAGTAAGGGCTTATTTGTTAGCACTGTGAGCTTTCAACTAAGAGTTCTCAAAATGTTGACTCCAAATAACTTACAGTCCTAGAATGACTTAATCCCAAATGTAGCCCATGCTCATTATAGCCTGGGGCAAGTTATTTTTTTGCAGTAAACGCAGACTGCAGTTACAGCAGTTCCAAAATTTGCCATGTAACACTGAAATAAAAACCAGATTAATCCTCTTTTGCAAAGCTTTTCATCCAAATGAAAGTACCAGTCTCAGCCCACAAACCTCTGGCTACAGTTGCCAAAAGTCTTGGTACCACAATGAGATGCTGCACTGCCTCTGCTTTTCAGTCTCTGGGCGAGCTGTCCCCTGGGCAACCTGAAATAGGAGGGTTGTGCTTGTGCTTTTTACTTCCTCAAAGGAACACGTGTGGGGGCAGCAGTAAGGGAACCAGCAGGATCTTGGTTTAGGTAAATATCAAAATATTTTTAAAGCAGTGTCTAAAACACTTCTTTTTTTAATAATTAAAAACATGCCCTACGCTGAAGCTGATGAGCATGTAATCACCTTCACAGGGTCTAACCCAAAGCTGTCCAATTCAAGAGGGATGCAAGGGGCTTCTGGCAACCTTTAACAAGGCATCTCCTCAATAAAAGAAGAATTAAAAAAGCTTTTTCAAATGCAGTTTAAAAGTAAAGGTAACTGAGACTATCTAAGAAATTAATAACCATACCTGCAAAATTAAATGTGAAAGGGATTTTGAGTGACACACAGTTATTTAACACTTCAGTGCATGTAACAAAACTGCATACAAAAAGACCATTTCAATCAGTATTACTGAAAACTGGAGTACAGACCGTAGCCCCTAGTAACACACCTAAGCAATTCACATGTCCAGATAACGATTCCCAAAAGTTACAGCCTTTCAGCATAACAATTAACAGTTAGAACTATCTGTTTCTTTTATTTTCTCAACATTATTTTCTTTGTGCATTGGCTTGCTCTTTTCTTCTTTCATTTTGTTCTGGTTCAGCGTGTTTTCGGACATCTGATCCCCGCTGGTGGACACAGGATCTAAAACTACAACGGATTTGGTGTCTTTTTCACTGCTAGAAGATTTTCTTGTAAATTCTGTATGACTAGTTGATCTAAAGGAAAAAGAATAAATATATTAACACAGGTGACAGTTCACATATTCAGAAGAAAGACCGTAAGTTTTCAGAAAAGTGTTTCTATTAGTAGTATATAAGACCAGCACAAGTCTACTAAGCTAGTAAATAGATTTACAGATTTAGCAGCTGTTACATACAGATAGCAGTGCACAAAATGCAACAGTCACATTACCCCTCCTGAATCATTTGCTGAACTGGGCATGAAAGATGAAAAATGAACTCATAAGGCTCTGAAAAAATCCTTAGACTGTGAAAGTATCAATTTAAAGACAGCCTTAAGAATCTATTTTCTCTCTGCTCATCTCAGAGCTGGTTTTAGGTTCCCCCGTGTCCAACAAAGCAGCTGCACTCAAGAGAAAATGCCCCCAGCTCCTGCAGTGTGTGTGCTGGCAGCCCTGCAGCCCGGGGGGAGCACAGGGCTCCTCCACACCTCCACCCCAGAGCCGCCTGCGGGGCTGTCACTGCTGCACTCCCCAGTGCAGGGAGAGGCACAGCGTCCCCAGGTGTTTCCTGTGCCTGCCAGCACTCTCACTGAGAGCAAGTGCAAATGACTCCTGGAAACCCATCTCCTTGGTTTGCTGAGCCATCGAGGGCATTAGCCCTCCGCTCTGTGCTGCAGAGATGGGGTTACACCATGACTGCCTGCGGTGCAGGGATTCGTGCGGATAAAGAGCCCCCCCGAGCAGGGAGGAAGGAAAAGTCAGAGACACCTGGGTTATTTGTTGAGGTTGGCATCATGGTATAAACAGTAAAAGCACTTGTCTCTATTCAAAAGCTTTGTACTAGTGTTGAAAACATGGAGGCAAATCCTAGGTTTAGCTGAAATGCACTAGCAGAGAACTTGGCAAACACTGGGAACGCTCGACCCGAACAAGCGGCAGATTGGGGTGTTTGCTGAGGCCATCTTAACCCTGCTGGGTGGGCAGGCAGGTTGTACCTCCCCCAGTGTGCCTTCCAGAGCCTGCCAGCCCGTGTGCCTGAGGGCATGGAGCTGGACAGGCAGTCACAAGTGTGTACTCAGCCCATCTTTGGGCAGGGCCTTACACACCGGTATGGACGGACTGCAGGTGTCCACACTGATACAGCCACACACACCAAAGGGGACAAAATCCTTAGTGGTGGAAGGTCCTACACGCACTGCTGGGTGTGCAGCTCTGCTCCCTGGGAAAGCCCGGCTGTGGAGCTGCTCCACACAACTGCACTGGGGAGTCCGGAGCCTTTATTTCCTCCGCTTTAATTTTTCATGCTCACTTATAAGGAACAGCCTTCCATACTGGTAAGACAACACTCTAGAAAGAAAAAAGCAGGATCAACTGGAGGCCAGAGAGAGAAATTCAGCTACTGGATCCATCTGCTATGAACTGCCCTTTATTGTGCCAGTCTTTGTCCCAGAGAAAACGACAAAGAAAAAAGAGGTCACCCCACTCAACAATTAGAGCATGGACTGGCTCCCACCTGACAGGGAGAGAGTAAATGAACAGGTTAAAAACAAATAATCACAGAAACAACAGTTGTTGCACTTTCCATTTCAGAAAGAATTGACTCAGCTTGCTGCAGCAGTGCTGAATACAGCAAATGAAATTTCATGTTCAAGCTCTAATTACAAGAATTGTCTCTAACATTAGAACTTTGATATAAGTTAATTAATGCAGAAATTTGCACTAATAGATACAGTTTCAGACTCATTTGATTATCATCAGAAGCTAGTGATTTCATAAAGAAAATAATGCTTATTTTATGCAGAAGTTGCCAATCACTTAGAAAAATACAAGGTGGGGTATTTTGAATGCTACAGCAAATTAAACTTTTTAAAGCAGTGTAACCAGAAGATGGTTATTTTAAAAAGTGCTACTTTTGAAAAGCTGATTGCCCAACACTATAAAAATGGTCAAAGCCATAAATGCCAAGTTCATTTTTATTTCACTTTGGAGGTAACTATCTTTCAAATCCCAACAGCTGGACTATTTAATACAATCTGGTGAATCAAAGTATAATTCTTCACTGGGCTCACAGTGGGGAGTCTGCATTAGTGTATGGCAGCATTCCAACAACTGATGCACAGCCAAACGCTCTGAAGTCTGTTTCATTTATAACAAAAATGGATAAAATGGCAATCATATTTACCACCTTCAAAGGACAGAAAAATGAAAGATGTCGATATAAAGTAGTTTAATAGAGAAAACTGGTGATTAAATAAGCGTTTCAAGCATAAAAATAAGAATTACTATCCGACTTTGTTGTACTTGTACTCCCTTCTTCACATCCTTTACAGTGGTGCAGCACCTGCCTGACAGTGCTGCTGTTACAGCTGAGGCACTGCTAAAAATTATTAACCCTATTTATCAGGTATTCATAGCTCACTTTCAACAGTTTATCAAGAGCAGAATGTTTCAGTGCAAGAATGAACATAATTTCGGTGCTCCCTTTCAAAAAACAGTTTTTACTGCTACAAGTAAAGCCAGGAAAAGCAATCAGTATAGACAGAGTTCACTGCAGTTTTGAACAATTACAGATTTTTCCAAGCAAGGTATTTGCATTTAGTTCTATGCAAAGCTCTTCCCTCATTGAGATTGTTAATGCTGTTATCAGTAGTCTTGTTATTTGTCCAACTACATATCTTAAGCCAAAAATTGAGAACCTAGTTCTACTGTACTCATTCACACACACTTGTTTATAAGTCTGCATATATTTTTACGACTAAACGCATATTTTTATGACTAAACACATAAAAGCTGTACTGGGAAATCCAGACTTAGATGATAAATACACTTTAGATTAATTGGATGGGATATGCAAAGTCCCATGCAGTAGATATCACTGCCTGTGATATCAGAGTATGAAAAGCAATATATTCTGTTTATATAGTTACAGAACCTACAGAAGGTGTAAAATGAAAAGGTTATGCCTGACAGGCTGTCTGCAAACTAGCACTGCTTAGCCCTTTGTATGTAATTTACACTAGGAGTACAAAAGGACAAATTAAGGATCAGATTGTCAACTGAGACTTGGATTTTCTTTATCTCCTCTCCTTATTGTTAGAATCTTGGCATTATTTAACCTTGCTTGGTGCGCTGTTAATGAAATCACTGTAATACGTTTTCATTAGAAACCAGAATTTTATGTCAATATCATGGTAAAAATTAAGTCCCATCCAATTTTCTCGCTATATATAAAAGCAGATGACTAAAGGAAACCATCCAAGGAAAACACTGCAGGAAAATCCGTATTTTTTATTTAGAAAACACCAGCAGAAGTCTATTGCAGCAAAGACTGGTTTTGTGACTACACAGTACAAGCACTGGAGATTCCATGCAAACCCTCTGCCTGGAATCCAAGATGGCCTGAAGTAACTTCTGCTACAAAATCCAATGCTAACATGGCCTTAAATGAGTGTAAACCCAGGATGCTGAAGCAGCTATCTGCTGTCTTCAAAACTGCTTTCAGAACAAAAATAAAACCCAACCACTGCTATTCCTTACTCCCCAAAAGATAGGAGTTGAAGCATTAAGCAAATTTGACGGTTGCTCACCACCAGTTGCTTCTTTATAACACTTAAAAACCAGGCCCGCGTGTCAATTACATCTCCCTGTTTCCCTGACCACCACCCACAATGACCTCCAGCATCCTCATTCTCCTGCAAGCTGTAACTGAGCACGAACATCACTCCATACTCCCATCTCTGTGTCCTTTCCAAGTGACCATGCTGGAAGGGTCTTCCAAGGAACAGCAGCTCTGCTGTCCCGTGCCTGATCTGGACTAACCAGCCTATGCTGGTGTCGGGATACAGAGGAAGGCAGGTTTCAGCTCAGCCCAGTGCCACCGTGCCAGACCACAAGAGCTGAGCCAGTTCTATCCTCAGTCAAAAACTCTCATTGAGAATCAAAGCAAAAACTGCAGATGTGTTCATTAAACATTCTTGAGAAGGCAAGGGAATAAAACATACAGGACCAAAGGCTAATACTGAGCTAAACAATACACCAATTCCAAGTTTTGAAAGTCTTTAGTGAACAAAGAATTCCATCACACTACTACCAGTATTTGTCAAAAGGAAATCATAGGGAATACAAAGTGATACTAATGAATTTTACATTGTTCCCTTCTCTGATAGTACCTGGGCTATCTGTAACACCAGAGATCTATGAAAACAGTGCAAGAAACCTCCATTTCAGAATGCCCCTGCTAAATTTAACTGAGTAGAAAGGTGGTCAATGCAGCAGCCAGCAGAACAGCACTGCAGACTTCCTTGTAGAATGGAGATTCTTCCTGGCTTTAGGCGCTTTTTTAAAAAATGCTCAAAAAGATTGGCAAATTCCTTTAAATGAAGAATCCTGGAGAGCATCTCCCTGCACTGAGAAGGCACACAAGGAGTACACACTAAGAAAAATGTGTGACAGTAGCTTTTAAAACAGTTAAAAACTGAGAACATCCTCAAACTTCCTGAACATCCCATTGTTTCCTTCATTTGTTGTTCAAACTCAATTGCCCGTGTTCAAGCTGCACTGAAAACCTTTGCAGCCCCGTCTCGCTGAGGCTGAGCTGCTCCCTGCAGAGCTGGTAGATGATTCGGGGGTACTAAGATTACAGCCAGGAGAAGCAGGACAAATCCTTTAATTGTATAAAATCATCAGATTAGGACTAACCCTCTCTGTAGTTCACTCTGTTAGCAGAGAACTCCACTGCCCAGAAACACAAAGTGCTGAAGAAAACTCCACCAAACGCCCAAAAAATCCAGGGGCAGAGCCGGACACGCCTTTCCCCTCTGTGCCTACACACTGAGGGGGGCACAGGAACTCTCCTTGCTCCCAAGGGAACTAAATTGTCTCCTATTCTCTTCTAAGCAGTTGTCACAGAATTACCCTCACGCTGGGTTAAACACTGGGGAGGAGATTTGCAGAGGAAGCTACCTGCACACTGAGGTGAGGCCTCAGCTTCTCTACAGGACACACACTACTGATGCCTCCCCCCTCAGCAAAATCTTACACATTTCCATCTTAGGAAATGGAAACATCTCATGCACAACTATTCCCAAGGTTTTCTGTAGGAAACTGTACATTAAAATCTAGGTGAGGAAAAGAGAATAAAGCCTGCACTGCAAGAGGCACTTGGTAATTATGAGATGTGTCGTCCTCTGCCGTGCTGTGACAGGTTTGCTTGACTGGTACAAACAGCTGAAATAAGTAACACCTTTGTCAGACTTCAAGGAATTGCAAATGATGAGAGAGATGGTATGAAAAAGCAGGAGCCACAATAAATTTTTGTATGCTCTTGTCATTTAGGGTATCTGGCCCAGGCAGCATACTGTTTGTTTATTTAACACAGGCTACTGTAGGGAATGTGGTACAACAGGAGCAGATGTGTAGAGGGAAACGTCTTCAGACCAATCTCCTCAGAACACAAATTTCTGCAAGGTTATTCGCTAAACTAGCTCTCACACGGCCCCTGAGCCACTCACTGAATGCTGGATCACATCTCCTGGTTTGGTTTTCCTCATCTGATGAATCCAGAAATCCAGTTTATGCACTAAGAACAGCCCAGGATACCAATCAAAGCACAGCAAACAGGGACAATAGGGAGATTTGCTTCAGAAGTGCTCAGCTGATCCAAACTGCCCAGAAAACTGCCTAATTACAGAGCTGCTTGTCAGACACATTAGCCAAAGGCACCTTCCTCTGATGCCTGCTTCAGATGAGCCCTGGTTCCAAACACTGCCTTCCCACCTCGGAGTCTGGAGGCTGCTCCCACCAACCTTTGCTGCAAACAGCACCCAGGAGAGAAAAGTAATTGCACTGCAATGTGGTATGAAGCCTGTAGGTTATTCCTGCTCCTCCCTGACAGCCAGAAGAGTGGGGGAGCCCCAGCACCTTCTCTCTAGCTGGAAAACCATCCTTTAACTACGAGCCTTTCCAATTAAGCAGGTTCACCAGTGACTCAGTGCAAAGAAGCCCTGCAGCACTGAGGAGTCTGGCCCACCACATTTGTTTTAATGCTTTAAACAGATAAATTAAAGTGAAATGTGTCTTTCAGGATGTCACTGAATAGGCAAGCTGAGAAATAAATTGAGCTTCACATATGCTTTTATAACACATAACAACTGTGACTGTCAACACAAGATCCTTTTCACTGTCAATTCACCACGCATTCTGCGAGACCTGGGGGCCTGCAATTATTTCATTTCCTTTCTTGTAAATGCAATTTCCACTTAGTTTGGTGGAATAAAGGTACACAAAAGGTAGTGGGAGTTGCTTGTATTTTCTCATCTGTACAAAACTGTAGAAATGCATGAACTACAAACAGTGTTTTTCAGGAACAACCCCATCCTTCTGTCAGGGTAGGAGTTCAAGAAAATGCAGTGGTGTTATTCATGTCAAATTAACTGCTGAACAAGTCTTCATCTTTCTGATTAAATTAAAATGAAGATCATCTTTCTTCTGAGGATACTTAAATTAAATAAAATGGGAAAATACCTATGACTGGAAAAGGCATTCTGCTTTTAATACTTGGTGTGAATTAAATATAACTGTAGAGCACAAAAGGAAATTGGGCTCTTTATCCACTCAAAAATAAATGATGGAAGTACCTGCAAAAGAGTGAAGTATCAGTTCATAGAAACAGAGGCAAACTGAACATCCAGCTCATTTGTCATGACTTACTCCCTTGACCCAAGAAACGGAGACTTGCTAGAATTGGCACTGGTGGTGTTTTTTAACTGATGGAGCAGGAAATCAGAGGTTTAAATAGCCATGACTACGATATTCTCCCAATCTGAAATGTACCTTTTCTTAAAGTGACAAACTGACAAACAACCTTGCCAGGGAATGGAAGCAAGTGCACAGCCCAAATCCCACAGGAGCTTGGTATTGTTGTAAAACAAACCACTCCTGGGGAATCAGGCTGAAATAAATATTGCTGAAAGCAGGTTTAACTCTGTGATGCTGAACTGGCACCTTGGGTTTTCAATCTGCTGTAAACAAAAATTCTGCTGCCCATCTGTGCAAATGCAGCATTAACTGTATTTCTGTGTTTATTTCTTTTTTAAATCTTGAGTTTTCAAGGCAATTAAAAATTTCTACCAACAAACTTTTAAAGAGGAGTAGTCAGGACTTGTTTTTGTACAACAGAAAGTGCCCCGCACACCTGCATACAGACCCAGATGACTCATGATTGTATTTTTTTAAATGTTTGCTAGAACTACTTTTAATCAAGAGTTAACAATATAACTATCCTCCCTCTTCTCTCCAGGAAATGGAAAAACCCCTCAACTTTGCTATTCCTCAAAAAACTCCTGAATTCTTTTTTGTGGTAGAAAAGATGAACTTTTTTTGAAGAAGGTTCACAAATATTAGAGGATAAGAACTTTATTACAGAGAATTTTATTTCTACTTTCACATGAGACTGAAAATTATTTGAGGAATCAAAGGTAAACAGCTGCAGACTGTACCTTTATCTTGTTAACCAAAACTGATGTTAAATCACTTTCAAAACGCACCAGCTAAACACATCTGATACTAAAATATATCCAGAAATCCATATTCTACTTACTGCAAAGTAGGCTTGGAGCCTGTTGCACCCTTAGGCTGGTTGGAGACAGGATCTGAGCTGGAGACAGGACCTGAGTTGGGCACTTCAGAAGTGAATTCTGTCTCCACGTCCTTCTTGTTCAATGCTGTCTGTGCAGCACTGGCTCCTGAACCTAGCACAGGCAGAGACTTTGATTCTGATGTGGCCAAGATTCCAGTGGGACCTAAAACCCAAAGAAAGTTCAATGCTTCTGTTACCCAGACTGACTGGTCTAGAAAAAAAACAACACATGAGCACAGCAGAACTCAGGCCAATGGCAGAAATCAAAATGGAACTTTAATGAACAGCATCCAGTGCACAGAGAGTGTCAGAACACTGTAGTTGCAGCTTCTGCTCCCCCCACCAAGATTAACCCTTTCTTGTACCCCAAGCAGTGCTTGCTGTATTGACACAGTCATGCTCTTAATCCCCTCCTCTTCTGGGATGGCAAGTCCTGCTGCCCACACAGCACCACCCAGTCCCAACCCGCCAGTGCTCTCCCAGCCTGGAGCAGGAGCGAGAGCCGCCTGATGACAGAAAAGCCTCTTCCCAACACCAGTGAGGAGCCAGTGAACTGTCTACAAAGTCCAAGATAAAACTATACAGTGACATTCAAACCAGCCACATCTGCATCAGCTGTGGCACAGACTTACACCTGCAGAGACTGTGTTTGTAACCAAGCAAAACATCAACGGGTTCTTACAGATGACAGCAAAGCACAGCACAAAAACTGCCAGCCCTTTGCTCTGCAGAGGAGGTTAATTCAAATCATCAGTCCCAAACCCTCAGTTCTCTGGTTACCATTACTTTCTAGAGTGTTCTCACAGTAGGCTCGGACTATTAACTCCAGCAACAACATCTGAGCTCCAGGCTGGAAAGAGGAGCCTGAGTGTATGTGTCTGTGTGTGCAGAAAATCCTGACAGAGGCGTATCTTGGAGAAAACGGGGATGAAAAGCAACAGGGGCGACAGGAAGTGAGTCACTGTGCAACTGGGCAGTTTTCTGTAAGGGCTGAAATGACAATGGTCTGGAAGAGAAAGTAAAGCTCCAAGAGTCACTTAATGCCGAGAGAGGAAGAGGACTACAAAGGAGAGCAGCCACTTACTGCCACTGTCCTGGTCAGTGGTCACTTTCCGGCGCCGCAGAACCCGTTCCAGCTCTGTTTCACCACTGTCTGTTTCAAGGGACTTCAAGCTTCGGGAACTAGTGGATTTATTCAGAGTTTCCTACAGCAAGAAACAGGCATGAGAACCTTTCTGAGGACATATTAATGTCTTGCCAAGCATCTCGTATGCACAACTTCAGAATTTTTTAAACTGTAGTTCCAGAGCAGCGAGCCAAGCTCATCCTTTAGTACGCCAGGGAGTACCTGGGGATCAGCTCACCGCTCCTTCCCTCACCTGGATTTCCTGATGTAGGGATAAACCACACTTATTACACATCAGACTTAAGAAAGATGCTCTAGATCACTAATGAACAAATTCTGATGTTGCAGGGAACTGCCAACTTCCTCCATCTTAACATTTAAAGGATCTTAAAATGCTAGACCATTATCATGCCCATAATTAACCTTTGACAGCAAAAAGCCAAAGATCCATTATTTTACTGCTCCAGCAGGTTTTATATTTTAGCATAGTCCCATGTTGCCGTGTCCTGGTGTGTCCATGTATCTGCAGAAGTCAGGATGTATTAGCTACAACTGAAGCATATTATATTCTATAATCTAGCCGCTCTGCCATAAACCTGACCCTATGTCTATGTGCTTCAAGGTTTCTCTTTTTACAGAGTTAGATCTCAAGTTGAAACACTTTTTTATACATACAGAACAGAAATACACACACTTACTGCCTTATGCCAAGGTTAGCACGTAGTACCAGTGAAGCTGCAAGTCTAGGAGCACTTTTCTTAATGTGTGGGGAAGAGAAGCTTTAAGCAAAGCCTGAAACCTCACAAACTTGCCCAAAGGAATTTAAAGATGCACACAGTGCATACTGCATGGATTTCCCAAATGGCAAGAGTTAGTCACTGGATCAGAACTTGATTGTAAAATTTCCCCAGAATGTTTATAATGCAACAGAAAGTTTGGCATCCACATACTATTTCATTTTCCCTCTGAGTCTTGCCATCTTTAGGAATACCCAGGAATCCTGTTTGTTCAGCCTTTCAAACACGTCAGACTCATACAGCATTTTTCCAGACCATAAATAACATACTCTTGACATCTTTTACTGACAAGCACATAAGTTCTGAGCAGAAATAGCCAAGGACCAAAGGAAATAGCATTCCAAGTTGCAAAAGTTGTGCTGCTTTCAGGAACCCTGCAAAGTAACTCTTAATTGTTCACTCTTCCCTGAAACTTTAAATATTTTTTTTTGCAACTATTTGAAATTTAATTAAGCAGGTTATTCATTAGCAGTGCACTCCAGATCTGTACAAATGTACACGTGCAAGAAAACAGTCACTCAAGCTCTGCAATTTACAGAGGATAAATGTGTTTTGTTTGTAACAATTACACGGAGGTCTACACAAAATGCGTAATTAGCATAGTAACAACAAATGTTTACTCCATCACATTCCACCCCCATGTTTGTTGTCTGACTGTGCATAATCACTGGTCTCAAGAACAGACTGAAGCTGGATTTTATACAGTTTGTCTTACACTGCAAATACCCTGAAAGCTCAAAAGCAATGAGCCAGATGCAGAGAAGTGCAGTGCTTGCAGGTTTCTCTCTGCTCCCTCTGAAGTACATAATCAAGTCTCCTCTGGTGTCAGTGACCCAGTGTTGAAGAAATAAAACAGCTATTAAAAATGAAAGGACCTTTAGCAGGATTGTTCAGTCCAACCTTGCTGGTCCGAACAGCACATCATATCCAACTATTTTTGTAAATTAT
Organism: Acropternis orthonyx; assembly: GCA_035583155.1. NCBI lineage: Eukaryota > Metazoa > Chordata > Aves > Passeriformes > Rhinocryptidae > Acropternis > Acropternis orthonyx. Next base: position 29,593,072 of record JAWWEU010000160.1, read on the forward strand.
GGAATTCCATTTAAAACGGTCTCCGTGTTGCATTTTATTCCTCTCCTATTTACCTCTGCATTTAAATGTGTATCCCTCTAATTAGAGCTCAGCATTAAGGTCTGGTGGCTCTCCACATAATTTCTTCCCTCCTTCTCCTGCTTTCATGTGACTGGAGAACAGCAAGTTTAACACGTCATTAGTGCCCCACTTGTGATTTTAAACCACAGCACAGGCTGTGGCTACACTCCCTGCTGTACTGTCTTGCATCACCCAACACAATACTGAGGTGGTTTTTATAAGGGCTGTCTAGGTGCTATCATTGTTAACCAGAATGATTATCCTCACCTTCTGGAGTCTGCAAGTGAAGCATTTTGCTTCAATACTGGCAGAATTTCACCTTATGTGCCAAAGTTGCACTTCAACTTGAGAAGCTTCAGGGTTACAGAGGTCAGGGAGCACGAACTACAGCTCCCTGTGACTGTTTGACACAATTTTAGCCCTTGTGCAAAAGAAGCAACCAGTTAACACATATGAGTAAAGGACAAACAGGAGCAAACGTAGCACATTGCTCTCAGGAGGACCAAACACATGCCTAATGTTTTTATTTAATGATAAATGAGTGTGAGGACAGCTCAGAATCAAATTTTTCTAAATACAAATGCAGACAGACTAGAGCTCTTCCTTTATTTAGCCTTTGTCTACACTAACAAGAAATCTGGGGCCTCTGGAGAGAGCAGCAGTTGATGAGGAGAACTCTACATCTACTACACGTCATGCAGTCCAGTGGCTTTACTTTGGACTAGATACAGATATTCAGCTGCCTCTCCATCCCTAACCATCCCCACGGTGAGTACCTGGAAAGTTTCCAAAGGATCTGCAGCAGATGCAGACCATAACATCCCCTCTAGTGGCAGGAGCACACAAACCCAGAGCGGAGTCCACAGGCTAGATTTCTCTAAAACAAATTCTGTTAGCAAAACCAACAGCAAGACCAAAACCAACCTTTAAGTCAGCCAAAAGTGGAATTCGGAGGATTTGCTCCAAAATTGCTCTATGGCTTCAAATCAGAAAAGAAAATTAAATATAAACTGGAAGTTCTCTTACCAGAATCCCTTTTAATTCTTTCATTGCACTTTCAGAGGGCTTTGGTGTTTCTGGCTGTAAACAAGCACAACACAGGCGTGTTAAAGAACACATGAAACGGACCATGACAGACTCTGTACTTGAAGACACACTTCACACGAGGGTCTGTGGACAGGCTGCAGTTGTGTTACACTCCTCTGCTCCCTCCTCCTGCAGGCACATGGGTATTACATACAGATAAAGGGAAGAGCCTCAGCTCTTCACACTGAATCACAGACTACACATAAAGATTATGCTTCTGTGAAGATAGTAGGCAGTATTTCGTAGTAGCCACACTCAGGTATTAGGTGTAAGTGTTGCATAAAAGAAAGAAATAGTGCTAAATACAGTCTACTTGATCAATCCCTCTACCCAATTCAGTTATTCTCTCTCTGTGCTTTTTGTTTCTCAGTAGCAGTTTGTTTACGAGTTTCTTTTCTGTGTCAAAGAATCTTTACCTACTGCTGGCTTCACTTCTTTTTCTGTTCTTCATATATATGCTGCTCTAATTCATTTTATCCAAAATCAAGCAAAGCAAATGAGATAAGGAAAATATATTCTTCTGAATGGTAAAAGAAAGACTGATTTCTTTTCAGTATAAATTACTGCACTTAGCTAATATGATTGCTCTGCTATTTATTCCAAACCTTTGTTTTAGGCCTGCTTGACTGGTTGACTGGTCTCAGGTGAACTCCCTTTTTAATTCTGTCCATCATTTCTTCAACAGCTTGCCTCTTCAGATCCGTAACTTCTTCCCCTGTTCCAAAAATCAAAGACTGTATCACACTCCAGATACAAACTAAAGAGAACTGGAACAACGAAAAACCATGTGAGACAGCTTCCTCAACAGCTTGCTTGCCACAGACAGCCAGTTACCATAATCATAGATTAGTTTTAATAGTTAATTAGTTTTATTAGCATTTACATATATGTTGTTCTTAGTTACACTCTGTGCAATAGGTCTTCCTGCCTGTACATGTGATGCATATTGCTCAAGTACTATCCAGATTCATGCTTTTTCCCACTTTTATTAAAAAGATAAATGATAAGCATAAAAATATAGGCTTATTTTTCTCCCCATGAGCAGGCTGTTCACAGGGCCTTCCTTACAGGACTGCTATCTTCCTCTTCCTTCCCCACACCACAAAGGGACAGGATACCTTACACTGCACAAATCTGTATGGCAGCAGAAACCAGCAACCTCATCTCTACTTACCAGGAATTCTACTTGCTGGGTACAGAGCTATTAGAGATCTTTGCTATCAGCTAAACTGTCACAAGCTCTTCAAGGCTAAAATGCCAATCTGTTGAGGATTCTGCTGTGGACATTGCAAATGCCAAACTGCAGAAGTCTGAGCAGAAGTGGATCCTGAAAAGGCAAAGCTCCTGCATGTGTTTGGGAACTGCAAAAGCTCAGTGCTACAGGCTGAAGCACCAAGCGCTGAAGAACATGGCTCTGCTTCCACTGTGTCTCAGCAGAAATTGCTGCAGCTTCACTGGCACAGGACAAGCTGATAATGCCCCATGGCAAGGCCTGTGTACACAAGAGTACCAACTATGTCTCCTGTTTCACATGGTTTGAGAACCTGGCTGGAACAACACACCAACGCCTCAGACTGAACTAAACCCACATATTTAAAGAGCACTGCTTCAAGTTAAAGGGCAAAACTGAAATACCATGAAAGGAAATGGTTGCTTTCTCAAGAGATTTGGTATTAGGACTGCAAAACATTCAGATGACATGGGATGCTGTGTGATGAACCTAAACAACAGCTGTTAACTTATCAGCGTTCTGGATAATGGACCAAAAGACACTTCACATGCCAGATCAAAAAGTGGGGGGAAAAAAGAGTACTTAGAGCAAATACATGGAGAAATAGGGTTGATGCAATTCAAAGCTGCAACATTGTAGCTTATATAACAGGAATTTTAAAAAGACTTTTGCTCTCTCACTTGTCAGGGTACTATTGATGATTCATAGAAATGCAGTTTCTGTATTCTAAGCCAATTTAATGTCAGGCTTTAATTTCACAAACAGGCTGTTTCAAATATAAAAGCTTAATTGGTGGTATGGGATAGAAACCACTCATTCTAAGTCCTTAACAGGGGTCAAAACAAGCCTCAAGTTGGATATAATAACTAGAACAAGAAAGAACTTTCTTCTTATTTTTATTTTAAGAACAGCTCAACTAAAAGAGAAAAAGCAGTTTATATGTGATTGAAGAACGGTCAGAACTGTTAAAGTCTGCTAATAAATAATGTAAGAATGGGGTTTAGAGAACATATAGTGAATTTCATAGTATTTACTGCAATCACTGTTTGTGATAGTCTCAACAAATGGTGTAATCAAAACATCTAGGACACTTCAAGGTAAGGAACCCTGATAAACGAAGGCACCGTAATTGGACTTTTACTCAACGATAAGACTGACTCTTCATCAGAGATTTCAGTACAAGGTCACTTCTCTAATTACTTTTTCCAGACGAACAACCTTATTTCTCTCAGACTGGTAACCAGTTCCTAAAAATTCCCCCAGGCACCTGCTCAAGTCCCTTCAATCCTCAGTTCCTCACATGAAAAATGGGAGGGGTAATACTTTCTTTCCCCAACAATCCAGCCTTACTTACATACCATTAGTCTGCTAACAGCACATTTTTCTTTAACAGTTATATCCTATACCTATAATTTCAGCCAGGTTTCCTTCTTTGTTTAAGTGGCAGCAAATGAGTTAAGCAATTCACTACAAACAAACTCCTGCTGTTTGAGAAGGAAGAGAGAAACAGCAAGAAAACCTTTGGTTATTTAACTGGCAATGCCTGTCTAACTAGCTCTGACTCTTCAGGCACTCGTGATCATTTGTAAATCTCTACTTAACTCCTGTTCTCAACCTACTAAGTTTCCAGCTTCCATTAACAACAATAAAATGCAATTTCAGCTGTTACTTTGCATGCAGAGCCACCTCAGTGCAAGGCTCTGTTTTGTTTTAGGTTTTCAGTATTATTAAAGGATTAGCATTACAGCCAACTCTGAGTGGCAAATTCACAAGATACGAATTGAGGGGTGAAAACTGAAGCATTTAACAAACAAGCTCTGTGGAGAGGCTCTGGACAGATGAAATTGCAAACAAGAAGCCATTTGGAAGTTTGAAAATTTCCCTGTATTAAGCTGTATATGGCCTGCTCTCTGCTTAATGCTTGTTGGGTTTGTTCTGCCTCTCCCATGGACCATGTGGAAACACAAAGCCCTGCATGCAGTGACATGCTGCAGGGTCTCCAGTTTAGAGACACAAGGCTGACCCTCTCAACGCTGCCACAGTGCAACTACTTCAGGCAGGGTGCAACTCAACAAGCTGCACACAGTCAGTGAGCAGCGTGGGGCCTAAACTGAACCATCTTGTCCTCCCCACCCATCTCACCCAGCACATCACCATACCCAAGCTGAGTGCTTATCTTCTCAAGTCCTTCTGTGAACCCACAAGAAACATGACCACCCTCTCTTTTCCAAGGGGAAAAGAAAAATTAAATAGAAAAAAATTTTTATGCCGTATCAGGTATGAAAGCAATCAGCTTAGTGGCACATCTGACAAGTGCTGGAGTCAGAGAAAGGAAGATTAGAACTTTTCTTCAGTTAAAGCAAGGGCTAGGTCTTCCCTTAAGCTTTCTGATCTGCAGCCTCAAAGACTTCATACTAAAATCCATTTGGAAAAGGTAAATTGAATGCTGATCATCAGTTCAGTCGTGGAGGCAGAGGTGGCTATGAGGGCTACACAAATTTCCTTGGGATTCTTGAAGAATACAACAGAGTATTTCAGTTGGAATGGACCTACAATGATCATCTAGTCTGACTGCCTCACCACTTTCAGGGCTGACCAGAAGTTAAAGCATGTTCTTAAAAGCCTCTTAAACACTGACAGACCTGGGACATCTCACACCTCCCTGGGAAGCCAGTGTATGACCACTCTCATTATAAATAAATTCTTCCTAATGTCCACTCTGAAGATTCCCTGATGCAGTTTTGAACCACTCCCACATCTCCGGTCACTGGATCCCAGGGAGAGGAGCTCATCACCTCCCTCTCCCTGTGCCATCCTCAGGAAGCTGTGGAGAGCAATAAAGCCACCCCTCAGCCTCCTTTTCTCCAAACTAGACAAGCCCAGAGTCCTGAGCCACTCCTCATAGTAATACCAAAGCTACAGTACCAAAGATACCACTTCCCCTCTCAGTGCACATAGAGCTGGGCAGCAATCCTCTTTCTGGACTGCAAGGTAGGGGAAGGTGTTGGGACATGAACAGCTCTAGTTAATGTTGACAATTAAAAGCATCTGAATCACCATCTGTATCCACAGCTCATTCCCACCAGCTTTACCTGCAGTACCTAGTGGGTGATCCACAAGACTGGAGAGGGGATGAGCCATACCTGACTCCTGCTGAGGAGGTTTCTCCTTCTTGCTCACGTTGGTGTTGGAGTGAGATCTCTTGCGAATCATTGACATGAGAGACCTTTGGGGGAAATGAAACTGCAGATTGTCATTCTGCCCTGCATTGCACACTGTCAGAATGAGTAGGAACGTGACACCGTGACACACCAACAGCTTGCTTATACCTGATTATACAGTTACTTACAAAAGACTCATTTAACAGTGCTTGAATGCAGATGTAGGCACTGAATTACCCCCCACAATGCCTCCCATCAAAATGCACCACTGAAATTTATTTCCTTTTAACAGACATTAGGCACAAATCAAAACACTCCAGAATTTGAATATTAAAGGACAGTCTCACTGTGACACACTACAAATTGACGCTGCTCTGGCATAATAAACAGAAAGAAGAGCTGTAGATATTGAAGTATTGTTCTCCAGAGGACACTTAAATATGGTGATCAGTATCTCTTCACCATCTCCAAGTTTGTAATCTTCTTACAGTGTCAAATAATTATCCCCTCACTATAGTCAAAACATGGAAGTCCGGGCAGGTAAATGATTCATCTTCAAGCCCAAGTATAAGCTCCTGTACACATCTGATGTGCCAGTGGTGCCTATCACTCTCTACTGAGCACTGCTTCTTACAGAGTAGAGACATCCCTGGCATGAAGTGTCAAAACTCTGTCCCAGAAAAAAGCAGCATCCAGTGCCTACGGTCTGAAATAACTTCTACGCACATGAATGTCACAGTGCGTGAGGAAATACTCTCCATTAGCTGCTACAGGGCTTAAAATGCATAGTTTTATCTATTCCAAACAGTAAAGGGCAGAAATTTAAACAAAACAAAACCACACACTACTTCTACACAGTTAATTCATGCTACGCGTTACTGAGAAACAAGCAAGCAAGCTGAAAGAGTTAAAGGACATAAAAGAAGCAAAAGACCCAAAACAATTGTGCAGAACATGTTTAGTTTCTAAAACCCATGCAAGATGCACAAAGGGATGAATTCTCCCTACTAATCATCTCTATTCATATACTATTTAACACAGTAGTTAACAAGACTCCTTCCTGTATGTAATTTCTATTACAGAAGGTTGGATGGAAGGTGTCATTGAAGTCCATCTATTTTTAAAACCAAGTAGACAACATGAAGATTTGTGAGTTTCTAAAATTAACTAAGCACACTTTAGGTCTTTCTTAGTTAACTCATTTGGGTCTAATGCCTGACACATCATAGACTGGTCAGCCTCTGTTATAGTCCTTTGCAAAAATCACGCACAGTTTTGGTAATTCCACCCAAACCGACTGATGACAGGGTGATGATTTTCTGTTTGGGGTTTGTTCTTTTCCTTTTTAACTTACGAAAGTAATTGTAGTAACTCAATGGAGCCTGCATTTTCATCATCAGTATCCAACAGGAAGGGACACACAGTAATCCAACATACCCTTTGGTTCAAAGGAGCTTTCTTTGCAGTAAAAAGCATTTCACAAGTCTGTAATTACAGCTATCAGGTGAATAGAAAAAAAATAATCTCCTAAATTTAGAGGAGACAGGTATCCCTCCTCCTCCTAAGTCACAGTCTAGACAATTTGTTAGGCTTGGCAAGGCAGACACTGTTCAAAACTGGTCAGGGTGTTACTCTGTCACTCTGGTAGGTGGGGCATGGACTGTGTCCTGCTGGTAGAGTGCCCAAGACAGGTGGAGAAAGCCTTTTTTCATTTAAAAAAAATTCCTGCCTGGATGCAAACACATGTAATGAATTCTGCTTGTGCAAAGCATTAATGCTGTGCCCCTTGATTTAAGCACTTACCGTATAGGGTTGGGAGGAGGGGGTGGAGGCAGAGGAGGAGGGGGAGGTGGAGGAGGAGGTGGTGCAGGATTTTCAGACTGCTGTACTCGTTTTTGAAGTTCATCAACTGTGCAAGAGCAATAAAACAAACCACAGTGACTTCTTGGGTTCTCACATCTGCTCTAAAAGCCAACTCTGATGGTTTAAGAAAAAAAAGGCTACTTATTAACTAAAGAACAAACAACACGACTAAACCACCTAACTGATAGGAAGTCCTATTTTCAGCAACACTTTCTACCAGGAACAATGTCCTAGACACACACAATTCCCATTAAACCCACTCACCTCCAACCTGAGTTACTTTTGAAAGTAAAACTCTCCCTCATATAGGATTCTTCATATGAATGACAGAACAGGGAAAACCTTATCTCATCCCTGTGATGGCCTACTTGACGCTGCACTTGAGAATGAACTAACAAGAGATGAAAGCAATTGACAAACTAGTTTCAGCTGATGGTGTGGGTTTTGCCCGTAAAAATGGTTAAAACTGGGTGGTAACAGAATGGATTCTTTCTCTCCCGCTTTCATGTCAGATCTAAAATACAGAACTTTTCTGCACTTGAAATGCTGTAAAATGTAATTAACTAGGGAAGGGCAGAGAAAACAGAGAAAAAAAAGAAGTCTTGAAATGCTTTTAGTTACAAAAATTGTTAGCAATTGTTCTGCACACAGTAGGAATTATAGCAGAAGTACAGAATACGACTTCCAAAGTGGATACGGTTCACAGAATGTGCTGAGTTGGAATCCCCAAGGATCACTGAGTCCAACTCTTAGCTCTGCTCAGGTTCTTTGCCCTTGTAATGATGGATTCAAATTAAAATTACAATATTTTACATTTACTTTTAAATTTTAAAAAGTACAAAATTAAAAATTAACTGAGTGACTTTAAATTCCAGGTACAATCTTTATGCTGATAAATTCCTTCTGAAGGACAAACAAGCCTGGAAGGAAACAATCTACTGTGAAGGTTAGTTCTTTTCCAAGGCAGATGAGAAGAACTCACATGTTGCCCAGGCACCTTTTTAAGGGTGAGTAATGTCAAACTCTAACACAAAGCAGTTCTTCCAAGCAGGACTGCCAACAACCTCAAACATAACCCTGCTCTTGAGGATATGTTTCAGGAAAACATGGCTATACATGGAGTCTTAACTCAGGATAGGGACTTTGGCCTCTTGTGATAGGGGCTCAAATGTTTCTCTGACCAGATATCAAACTCAGACCTGGCACTTGTTTAGGCCTTGAGCTGAACAAGGACTGAAAGCAACAGCACATGCAAATTCTTAACCAGCCATGGTCCCACGTTCCCTACAGTGAGGCCACACACACCAAGGGCCCTTTTTAAAATCCGGTTGCAATTCAGAGTGTTAGATGAGAAATTTCCTCATTCAATGGACAGGATGCTACAGACAAGCCAGGCACCCTCCTGACTGCAGTAACTGTACACACCTGCACTGCAGCAGTTGCTCCCTACTAAATATTCCATGAAACTTTTCTTTGGGTCTTAGTTTACACCTTAGAGACAGCCAGACACAGTAGCTAGAAAGACTGTTTCTTTTGCATTCAATCATTGGCATTGAACAAAGTATCTGACCACAAGTAAGAGATTTAGATGTGTAATTCTCAAGGATATGAGCCATAACAGCCCACTGGATTTGTTTGGCTAACTCCTTTTGTAGGGCTCTAAAGGCACTACTCACCTTTGAAATAACTTTAAATAAAAACAACCCTCCCCTCCAGACCCTCTCACATCAGCAGAAATTGTTTTCTCACATATCAATATGAAGAGCTGAATCTTTATTTTCACTGGTGTCTTCTACTGCAAGACTATGAAATGGCTGGATAGCTTGATAATTATGGATGGTTTCGTACAATTCATACAATGAGGACTCCACAATCTGAAAAACCACTGGTTAGAGTTATCCCACTGTCTTTTTTTTTAACCAGGTAAGAGGATACACAGTGAGTCTGAAGGACTGTGTCTTTCACACAGCCAGCCATTCCCATGTATGTATCCACCTGTAAGACTCAGGGCAAACAAACAACAGTATTTTTATAACTTACAGAAGTTTTACCAGGTAATTTTTTCACACACATTTTGGACATGATTGTTGTGTAGTTAAGGGCAGTTGCTGTACTTTGTCTAGTGAAGCACAGGTCTGGATCACAGCTTCCAGGGTCTCAAATATAACAGAGATAATTCCATTAGATGTGCACCAATCACCCACACACAGAGTTAACCCCCAAAATCAAAGTTATTACATGAGTTTACCTGAATGCTTTAGGTCTCTAACTTTTTCTTCTGAGTGCTGACACTTAAGCTCTAGTTCCTTTTTATCTTCTTCCAAAAGTTCTAGTTGCTGTTTAAGACGACTAATCTCCTTATTCAGTGCTTGATTCTCTAGCTGCTCTTCTAATTCTTTGATCTGCAGTTGGCAAACAAGAGCATTCATCACAATAAAAGGCATTTTCTGTCCCCCTTGTTGACAAATAACCCACTAGGCACAGTTATCCTGAAAACATAATTTTATAGTATAGGAGTGAACTACAAGTCCCAGAAAGAGGAAAATTTTTGAATGAGAGCTGGAGAGATTTTCCTGAGAGATGTCAGAATTTTCTGTTATGATCCTATCTTGCTCCATCTCTTCTTTAGAATATATCCATAGCTCCAAAGCACTTAAGCTGTAAGTTGTTCCCTTTTCTTTTTATAGAGTTTTTATCACATAATTAGAATTTAATTTCAGAATGTTTCCTCATGTGAAGCACGAGAACATTGACATTTTTGTTCTCTTACTGACTGCTTCCACTGACAGCTTGGTTATTTAAACTCCCTTGTCTCAACTCATGTAGATGCCAGTGGGTGAATTATAGAATATCTGATTCAGAGGCAGAATTCAGAAGCAGAGTAGCAATACCTTCCCAGCTCCTTAAATATGTACAATTTGCTCTAGACCTATTTATCAGAGTTCTAAGAGAAGAGGCCTCAGGGTGTTTGCAATGGTGATTTCTTCCAGCTAATAGATTTATCTAGTCTGGTTTTAGAGAATAAATTTGTTTATATCCTAGCACTTCAGATCCCATCACACCACTTTGCAGGACTCACCTTAGCTTTCCCTGCCCCAGTACGCCTGGCTTTTCCCCATCCATTTCTTTAGCAAGACCCAGACTACTAATGTGAACTACCTACCTCTCACCTACTGGTCTTCTTAGCTTATCCCCCCCAGATACTCTTTAAATTACTCAATGTCCAAAATATTCTGTCATCTCTCCACTTAATGGAACTTGAATTACTGCTTGTAATTGCACTTTACTGACATCCAGAATAAAATACTTACCTAAACCAGCCTTCAGGCTGAAAAGCCTTCAAGTTTTGTACTTGTGTCTTAACAGTGACCCAGAAAAAGGGAATCACAACCTTCTCGGAAATTTAGTTTTTAAACTCTCAACTCTTACTCTAAGTATAATAAAGACATGACACTCCCTAAATTCAGAAGGCTTTCAAAGACTTCTGCGTGAGGTGAAAAGAAATAATTTTTACCTTTTGCTGGTGTTGAAGCCTCTCTTCTTCTAACGTGTGAGTTAGCTTAGCATTGTCATCCAAAGCCTTCAAAAGCTGTTGATCAGGAGCAGAATTTTGCAGAAGCAACTGACTCTGCCTTTTCATCTTGTTTTGTTCAATAAACATCTGCCAAAACAAAACCCACCCCCGACAAAAACAACAGTTAGGCACAGTTTAATGCTATCCTGGGGAAAATAGCATTGGAGGGAACATGAAGACATGAACATTGTGTTAATGTGGCAGAAACAGTGAGGAAGAAGGTGAAGAAGAGGGGGAAAGGAAGTTTGAGAGTAAAATTTACAGGAGCTAAGCTCACAGTGAAAGGAACCAGGTGTTTGGTGAGAACCACCCACTGCTACACCTCAATTACCCACATGTTGGCAGCATTCAGAATTTAAACACATCTCTGAATTTTGTTTCCTGGAAATGGGAACAATCTGACTCTCATTCTGGGAGCTCTGGAAAGATTAAAAGAACTCCAGGTGGAGGGATAAAATGTCTATGAATTCACAGGTTATCTCCTCAAACATGTCTGGAAGCCTTGGCATAAAGCCCACTTATTTGAGGGTTACCTTGATATATGAATGATGAATGAATTTCACTTCATGTCTGTGTAATCAGTGTAGGTACTTGCTCCAGGAAAAGGTATTTCCGGGCAATTTCAGCCTTTTAGTTCAGATTCTCATGTTCTTTCCTCTTCCCAAGTTATATTTTTGATATGGCAAATGAATATATTGTGTGGGGGTGAAAATGAACCAGTCTAAAGACTTGACACGGATAAAATATCACACGCTTCTCTAGGCTTCACCTAAGAGGTGCAGAGGCTGTCAGCACACGCAGTTTCTGTAAGAGATCTACCCCTTCCAGACTGTTTAGGGACTTGGAAAAAAGAGATTGCTTCCTGAGAAAAAAAATTCTTAGTGAATTTATTCTGCACCTTGACATCTCTTTCAGGTAGAGGTTTCCCCCCCAGGCAACCCAGGCTTCCACTTGAGAAACTCGGCCGTGCCTGTTCTTACAGCAGAAACAGTGACTGGGTCACGCTGAGGTCTCAGATGAGTGTGCACAGGTCAGCAGAGCCACTTATGGCAGGAGAGCAGAGAACAGCCTGAAAATGCAGATACTCCCTCAGACTGTAAAAACACTGTTGTATTGTAGAGCACAGCAAAAGCACGAAGATATTTTAAGAATGAGGTATTAGAAATACAGAAATTCCAACACATCTTTTCACATTCCCATCCTATTCATCCACAAACCAAAATTACAGATACAACATATAGTTTCTTCCCATCTGGTGCTACTGCAATGCCATGTCATTTATTTCTTTTAATACAATTGGATATTAAAGAAGCATGAGCTGATGCAGATTTGTGGCAAGCATTCCACCCAGTGCTTTGTGCAGACACTTCAACTGAGCCTTCTTAGCAAGCAACTCTCTGTGTGTCTGTGCAGACAGACCAAGAGACCTACTGACTGTGCTGAACTTTTGACTCCCAGCGCAGCCTGCTTGACCCTGCGTGCCAACAAGAGTCAATTGATGTGGCCTTAATACCAATAAAACTTGCAATGAACACTTCACTGGGCAGAGCTGTGCCATGGGGGCAGGCAGTGGAGGACAGGAAGCGTTCGATGGAGAGGAAATGATGAATGTAAGCTCTAGTACTACACTTTGTTATAAAACAAGCACAAACAAACTGGTGACAATACACAGGCCACTGTGGTGTGGTGCAGATGGGCACTGGACATCAGCTCCCTGTCCCAAAATTCTGCCAGTCAAACCACTGTGCTTAGGTTACCTTATACTAGTAGGGCAGTGGCAAAAACAATTCAAAGGCAAATAATTCCACAAAGTTACACACAGCAAACCGTAAAGGTTTGCCTTTGTATTGCCACTCGTTCATTTGTTTAACATTTTATATTCTTAAAAGAAACAGCATTTTTGAAATGATACAGAAAGGCCCAAATCATGGCTAAAGACCTCAATACTGTCTCAAAGCCTCCTGTGTTTCTGTCAAGCCACTCAGAAGTTATTTAATCCTGATAGAAACAACACCTCTCTAAAAGCCACCTTTAGCAAACATCTCAGTTTACGCACTGTGAATCTTCAAAGCAAAATGAAAAACTTGGATTTATTCTTTTTGGAATCTGAAAAATAGCTTGAGGTGATCAATTGCAGATTTTTATTCACCAAGTTTCTGCCACTAAATCCAACAGAGTTGTTCCAGTCTGAGGGAGCTGAAAGCTGCCAAAACAAGAAGAAATCAAGTAGAGCAACTTGATTTCTTCAACTTGAGCAGATACTTCACCAAATGTAGAAAATTCATATTCACTTTGTTTCATGTTCTTCTGCAACAAAATGAAAAAAACCCTTTTGAAGACCTTGGTGAAAATTTTTTTCATTCAGAAGCTTTCACATGAAGTCTTGTATTTTCAATCAGCCTTATAAATTGCTTTCATGATACTGCAAATACCTTCTTGCTTACAATTTATATATATATGTAAGTGTCTTCAACACCACAAAAGAAACTGTTGCTTATAATGTAATGCTGCAATCAGACATATAGGAATTAATTTCTCATGGGAAGTCCCATCCACTTACACAGACTTTCTTTAAGCCTCAGCGTATTCTACATGGAAGGGACAAAACTAGACAGCACACTCATGTCAGAGAAAGCAGAAAGCAAGCTGGTGATTAACTGATTGCAATTTTTTAAGAGACTGCTCTGTGTGTTTGAAATAGGACAAAAAAGACCCTTAGAAATTATTTCTAATTTAAACTTTTAAAACCCAATTCCTGCTTCAGCAGGGCAGAAACCTGACTGTCTGCACAACCCTGAATATTAATTAAAGTATCTGCTGAAAGGGCAAAACAGCTACTAACAAGATTATTTGGACTAGGTGGAATTTAACCAATTGATGGATTAGTTCCGACTTTGCCACCTGCTAGACAATTATCTGCAGAGTATCCCAATCAATGCTAGAAACACAAGTCGATAGTGGAGGAATCCACTGAAACCACAACTGCAGTTCAAGGCAGATCACAAAGGAAAAGAGTTTGCTTACACCTATCATTCTGATTTTAAAAATCTCCAAGTGCTGTGCAAACCAGTTATGTATCGTTCCTCCAAGTTTACAAAGAGAACCTTCCAAGGGCAGCAGTCTGGGACTTGGCCACTTTCCATCAGTAGATTTTACACAAGAATTAGGGAGGTAGAAAGAGAAGGGGGTGAAAATAATAGAAGTTTTTCCCTTGACCTCAGTGGGCCCGTACCTCATTCTCAGACCCTTGCTCCAGCCATTACCCAACAGTTTTTTGTTTACACCAGAGCTGAAAAAGGAATTCTTCCTCATTAAACAAGTTAAAAAGCAACTCTGTTAGTGTCAAGTCCCTGGGAACACCGACCCTTGTTCAGATAATGTTCAGGGTAAAACTGGATGCTTTCCAACTAACTCTTCTCCCAGGAGCAGAACAAGGCCAGAAAAAATGCTTTAATATCTATGTGTGGTACACTTAAATTTATACATCATTTGGGTATTTGCTATGTGGAATAACATTTTTGTCTTAGCGACAGTTTGAAGGGAGAAGAACGTCCCAATAGAGCAGCACTGTTAGAACAGCAACCATTGGTTGCATAAAGTAAAAGCAAAATCAGTGGCAAACACTATACACTATGAATAGAATAACAAAAGGCAAACAGCAAGGCAGAGTCGTATTTGGGAAGTCTCAAACAGAAGAGAGAAGATCACTCAACGGAGCAGTTGGCCCTTATTTTAATCCTGAGCAGCACTGCTCCATCCCCTTCCACAGCCCACTGAGAAATCAGTAAGTCATCCTCACAAAGGGGTAACCCGCTCATCTACATCTGTCATAGTTTACAGGAGCTGGTGCCTTTTGCATCATGTGTACCCTGAAGCTTTACAGTCTTGTGTCCAGACCTGAACTAAGTCCCAAGGGAGGCAGGATCAAGGTACTTGTATCTCCCCAAAAGAACAGGCTGTTTGAAGGAAAGGACTTTATGAGATGGGGGCAGAGTGATCGTGTCTTGATTATGGCTTGATAAAGCACTAAGTGGCTCTAAATTCAGGAGGCACTTGGATTAAAATATAATTCCAGGTGTGGCTTTTAGTTCAACAGCTAATCAGGGGGAAAAATATATATATATATTCCCTTAGAGGAGCCAAAGACTAGCCATAGTTGGATTTTCAAACTGACAAAGAAAACTGTGCTACATGACCATGAAAAAGGACATGCATAATATAGACAGCCAACAGTAACTTATCTAGATGACTGATAATATTTTAGACTAATAAAGGTATAATATAGCTGCTTTTTAGTTATTTGGCTAATTGCCCGACAACTTCTGAAGGGACTATTTCTAAAGAGTTACAAGATACAGCATTCGTGCATTTTGCAGCTCAAACGAAGAGGTCTAATTTATTCAGAATGGGAGAACTGGAATAGTTGAGTTAAGCCTATTTCTTGTCCATCATTTGCTTCTCACCACAGAGGAGCTTGGAGCATGTATTTTGAGTGTGAGAAAACTGAATTCCCATCAACAAGGTGAATTCCTTAAAAACAGAGTATTATTTATTATACCAGCCTGTTCTCTATGAAAGGGCTTGTCAAATTACAGCACTCATTCTTCACTTATGAACCATAACTGCCCAAAGCCCAAAATAAAGGGGAAAAATAATCTCTATTGTTATTTATTTCTTCATTTCCTGCAGTTTTCTTTTTCTTATGGTAGAAGCATAGTGATACATTCTGTCTTGCAGCATTTAGACACCATCTACTACATTCAGAAATAGATCATACACCACATGAAAAAGGAGGAAACCTCTTCATTTGCTTTTCCCCATATATTAATTGCCTGAACAAAAAAAGAGATGGGGGAAAAGAGAAAGAGACAAAAAAGGATAGTTTCCTAGAGCATACATCTGTTACCATTTCACAATCCCATTCTTGGGGAAAAGCCTGATGAAACATATTAGCATTACATCATGCTTCAAAAGTGGTAACGTTCAAGCTCAGGAGAATGCAAGCACCAACTACTTATCACGTATCTTTAATTATTATTTACAGTTCAGTCAGCTGGACAGCAAATTAATTACCTTCAGATACCGGTTGCTGCTGAACTACCCTTGGTAAGGCAGAGTGTGGTACTTGTAAGCAGAGTTGTTCCCTGAATGCTGGTTTTGCAGTATCCACTCACAGATGGGAGCACATTAATGCAAAAGTCCTCACAAATTAACCCAGAAAGTCATAAACACGTCTGAGGAAGGGTTCTTTGGGAGCTCATGCCAGCAAGATAACCAAATTCACTGCAAGCAACCTCATAAGTAGTGCAGACATCTGTTCCGAATGACAGTAATTTTGCCTAAGTCTTATAAAATGATAGCCCCCTTTTATCTTTCAAGATGGGAAGATTCAGTCCCGAAGTAATGTCAGCTGTGCACTGGCCCAGGTATGGGATGCAGGTATTGGGAGGAAAAAGAAGTTAAATATGAACACGTTGCTGTGCAACAGTTACTCAGAAGCACAGACAGGTGTAGGATGGCATTTGAATGCAACCATAAGCACAGAGCACTGGAGGGAAAGTCAATGAAAAGGTGAACTATGCACATAAGAGGAACACTTAATTTTTTTAATCCATCTGGATCATAGTTCCTTTCAATGCAGCCTTTCAACTTCTCAACTGGAAACATTCTTACAGATTACCGTAAACACCTGGGAAACCGTTCATTTTTTTTCCAGTTGTGCATTTTGAGCTAAAGCCTGTGTTAGGCTCAGAAGTGAGAACTCCAGCAAACTGCTGAGCAGTTATCCACTTCATTTCTATTTATCCAAGATACAGAGGCCAAAGAAAACGCCAGTTCACTGTCAACTTTGAGAGCACACTGCCTCTCTTCCAGGAGGTTTCCAGAGAACTTTAGGTGCAGGGGTTGTCTCTACACCAGCATGCACAACACTGTTCACTTGTGCTGCTTTCAGCTGGAATAGTTAATTTTCCTTGTAGCTGATATATTGCTGGGGTTTAGATTTGTGCTGAAAACAGCACGGAAAATAGAAAGATACTTTCACTGCTGCTGAGCAATGCTTGCACAGAGTCAAGGCCTTTTCTGCTCCTCACCCCACCCCACCCCACCCCAGCAAGTGAGCTGGGGGTGCACAAGGAGCTGAGAGGGGACACAGCCGGGACAGCTGACCCCAACTGTCCACAAGGATATTCCACATAAGATGGCATCATGCTCTGCATGTAACACTGGGGGAAGAAGAAGGAAGTGGGGGACATTCAGAGTGACAGCATTTGTCTTCCCAAGCAGCTGTTGTACGTGATGGAGCCCTGCTTTCCTGGAGAAGGCTGAACTCCTGTCTGCCCATGGGAAGCAGTGAGTGAATTTCTTGTTTTGCTTTGCTTTTGTGTGAAGCTTTTGCTTGACTTATGAAACTGGTTTTATCTCAACTCATGAGTTTTTTCATTTTTATCTTCTGATTCTCTCCCCCATCCTATCAGGGGGAACAAGCAAAGGGCTGAGTGGGGCTGAGTTGCCAGCTGGGGTTAAACCACAACACCACTTTACAAAATATTGTTGCAAGGCAGGATGTATGCTTAACAAACCACTTATGCAAAGATTATTTTCTTAAACTCCTGAGAGATTTACATCGCTAAGACTTTCAATTTACTCCTCACACCGTGTTCCCCTGCTTTTGGCTTGCTTTGGTTGTATGTATTATATTTTGCTCATCTTTGTGGAAGAGTGCTTTTCAGGGCTAGCCTCTATATTATTGCAATGGCCTTCAAGATACTCTCTACCTTCCTTTGTTTTTTTATAAACTACTCCACAAACAGCTGAGAGATCTTAGAGTGTCTCTTAAAACCTGACACTAGAATTCTGGCTAAGCTTGCCAAGATTCCTGTGTTAACAACCCTGTTTTATTCAGGTAGGTACAGATTTTTCCATGCCTCCACCCCTTACACACTCTATTTATTTAGTTCTTTCATGCAGATTCCTGTACCTTTCACAAAGGATTGTGACTCACTTCAAATCCTCTTTGCTTTTCCTTTCCCCTCTCCACACCATGGCTGGCAATATTTACTCAGTTTCTTTAGTACCTCTAAAGAGCATGAATTCTAATGTTTGAAGTTGGATCATTTTTGATTAATTAAATATATATTATGGTGGTGCCAGCAGCATGACTCTAATTAAAGCTGTATTGGGCTTTTTTTTATTTTAACCAAAAGCTCTGATTTTCAAGTGTTCTCTCACTCCTATATGTGCTTGCTCCCTCCCTCTCTTGCTCCATGTCCTTCCTCTCCCCCATCTGTGTTCGCTTCTGCACACATGCTCACCCACCCATCATCTCTCACACCTGCACTCCCAAGTGCTCACCTTCTGGGGCAAACCCTCCTCACCTGCCAAAAGGCAGGAGGCAAAGGGCATCCCTTCAAAAACCAGCCTGTGCCAGCTGCTTCCCAATGGTCCCCTCTCATTGCAGCTGAAATGCAATCCCAGGAGGGCAAAGCTGGAAGATAAAGCCATGCCATGGAGAAAGGGGTGCATCTGAACACACAGGCCAACCACCCCCTGAAGGTAAGCTTCAAATGCCTCAGCCTCCTGGAAAGTCAACGTGCCCACCACCAAAGGAGCCCCTCCTTAGGCAGTAGTTCTGTATTTCAGTGATCTAAAAGACACACTTGGGCCCTCTGAGGTATCACAAACACTAACACAAGACACTAAGATGTGCCATTCTACAGTCCGTGCTGTGCTGCTGCAGTGATAACTGCATTACTTGGAGCCTGTTTCCTTTCTTGAAGTGCTCCAAACAAGCCGACCACAAAGCAGTGGACATACAGGGTTGCCCTTTACTCACAGCTATTCCTTCTCTTAATACTGCACAGCTCTTCACAACCAGCCATAGTGGCTTTTGCAAAATCCAAGCAAAAATTCGGCAGAAAATTTGTTTTTTAAAAGAAACATTTTATATGCACAGAGAAAACGGGTGGCTAAGGAAAGCAAGAAGAAAATCCCTGAACATCCTTAGCATAATCCAAACAACAGCTACTGTAAGCACATCCTAGAAAACTTAGCTCTCAAAACCCAGCTGTGACCTTGCCACATGATTCATGTGAGAGGACGCTCACACAACCTCACTCAAGCATAAAGCTTTGCTGCTGTGGATGCAGTTGTGGGCCAGAGCCTGTCTCTCTAATGTCTCAGGTCACTCAAGGGACACCATCAGTGTGAAACCAGGCCAGTGATAGCAGATTTTTAAAGTAATTTGAAATACTAGTTCCTCAAACACAAATGAGTAATGCCTTTTTTGTCACATGCTTCTCCATTTTCAAAACCTTTCTAAAAGTCTTTCTGAAGAGCAGGATCACAGAATATTCTGAGTTGGAAGGGATCCACGAGGATCATGGAGATAGCAAAGGAAGGCAAGCAAGCACACAAAGGGAAGTCTAACACAGGCCTGAAGTTCAATGTTGTAGTGACTCCACTTTGAACAGGAGAATTTCATGGAACAAAAAGCTTCAAGTGAACAGCTACAGTGACAGTCTGCAACAACAGGGGCCCATATTTCTTGGAAGAGACAACAACTGAATAATCACAAAATCCAAGAAGTAGGTGTTTGCAAATAATCAGAATTTCTTCGGCATTGTACTTAACTTCTTGCCTGTTAGTTTGCTACTCAGTTACAAAAAGTACTTTCAATATAATCGTTCAAAATGAGTATGTGTCTGAATATTAGTTATGATTCTGAACAGAAGCAACATTCTGACCCTCGAGTAT
This sequence comes from Acropternis orthonyx, assembly GCA_035583155.1. Classification (NCBI taxonomy): domain Eukaryota; kingdom Metazoa; phylum Chordata; class Aves; order Passeriformes; family Rhinocryptidae; genus Acropternis; species Acropternis orthonyx. The sequence continues at coordinate 29,612,801 of JAWWEU010000160.1, forward strand.
CAGATCATTCTTTTATCTGAAAACCAGCTTAACTACACACTTTATTAATTTCTGAGAGATGTAAGGCCTTGATGTACAATCCTGTTGTCAGTTAATGAATAGATGCACATAATTATCCTGTACTTCAGAAGACAAAGCAAAGCAACAGCAGATATCAGATGTTTCCCTTTACAATACTTCAGTACTGATGACTCATAATTTTGATATACAATGGCTTTCTTTAAACTTGAGCTCCCTGAAAAATGATTACTTAGGAAGCCCAGCTTTTATTAAAGAAAACATTGGTGCACAGCTTAGGATAGAAAATCTTGAAAATATAACCGAAGTGCAGAGTTTTAAAAATCCAGAGTGCAAACAAAAAAACCAATCCAACCTAAACCAAACTCATGACTTTATAGGGCTTTAGTCTATCAACAGAATGAAAGAATTTGTTAGCATTTTCTAAGGCAAACATTGCCAGTTACAAGCCACCAGAGCACCCACCAGCCATTCCATAATGATACCCAGTAACTCATTTTCCTCTTTGGGAGTTTATACCTATTCTAGAACATGGAAACACGTTTTTTTCAGCTTCAATGCTCCCTGCAATAAGTTATTCAAAAGACACATTAAACAGCAGCCAACCTTGCACAAAACTCAACTAATGTTGTATTTTTTGCAGTAGTTTTTTTATGAGTCCACATACTTTTTGGGGAAAGCACAGTGCTTCAGATCCCTCCCAGATCCAACCACTACACGCATCACATTGAAACGCTGAGGCTAAGTAAGCCCATTATAAATTTAAAGCCTCACCTCAATAGGGGACACAGGTAAGACTGCATGAATAATTCTGAAGCGCTCTATAAATGCTCTTGAAACAGTAAACTTGTTTCACAGATTAAGTACAAGTGTTAGCCAAGTAGTATGTGGGGTTATATGAGAACTGAGAATTGAAAACAAGTCATCCAGGCTGGTAAGTTTTTGCCCAGTTGCAATGTCTTCATTTTACAAGATCCTCTTTTCTCAACTACTCACCTCTTGTGCAAATGACTCTGCTTTCTTCCGCAGGTTCTTTTCCAGTTCAAAGTTTACATGGAGCTCTTCATATTCCTCTACTGCCAGCACAGACACTGTTTGTAAGAGTAAAAGAAGGTAAGACATAAAAGTGGAATGGGTCAAAAGAAGAATTAGTGTTTGATTTACCCAAATACGCTGTTATTCCCTAGTACCACAAATTTCCGACTGACAGTGTAACCTAGTTTTACATTTCCATATTAGCTGTGTCCCAACTAAAAGGAAAACCGTTATAATGTTTTAGGAGAACAGGAGATTAAGGTTCAAACTCCATCCCGGCATAAGGACTGCCCTCCTGCCTTAGTTTGCAACTTTTGCCACGCAGCAGAAAGTTTTCCTATTCTCACATAACACCTGCTATTTACATTGTCACATTTTCCTGGAGGACGGATAGTCTAGAACAGTCCATGTGTCTATGCAGTGCCTGCAGCAATAAGGTCGAGTGTCAGGTCTGGACCACAGTCACTGTTCTGTAACCTACTCTTTGTACTACAACATAAAAGCTCTGAAGCTTCTGCAAAGAAGGCAGCAAACTGTTAGAGAACCTGCTGAGACCACACACCTCTGTTACATTTCTCCAACAGTTTTTGCTGCTTGTCAACTTCGGTTGTCAAAGCAGCCTTTTCTTCTTTCAATTTATTCACCTAGAAAAAAACACATCGAAAACAAGGGCTTTTTAGTTAGTGGCATAAGACATATAGCACATATATAATGCAGGCAGTACTTTGCTTTCAGCAGTTGTGTTTCTTAGGTTTGGCTTGACGTTAGGGTTTCCAGTGGGATGGGAAGCATTTTTACTTCACCTTGCAGATGTCACAAAAGGGTTATGAACTAATCCTCCCATGGCACGTTCCAGTCTCAGCTGCAAATAAAACATCCTTGGAACCTTTCGGGATCAGGCGCCTGGTTGAAGTTACCAGCTTGTCCTTGACTTTCTGTGTTTTAATATAGTCAGACTGCTGTTTTGGTTTTTTTCCCTGGGCTCTGTTTATTGTCCAAGAGCTGTCAGCTGTGTCTTTCTGAATGCAAGTGTTGCACAGACAGGAAGAGCCACTAAGTCCTGATTTGCATCAGTACATGGCTTATCCAGTTTTCAAGCAGGAATGAAACTCTGCTGGCTCAAAAAGCCAATTTGCTGGTCTAATTACCATGACAGGGCACTGCCAATGGCTAAACCTAAGGATATGCTCAAAGAAGGAGCACCAGTGACTAAGCTACACGTCCTACAAAAGTACTTCTTGCACATCTACAGGTTTAAGGAAATTCAAAAAAACCCTGCAGGCTGTGATGGGCTGTCAGGAAGGGGAGGTGACAATTATAATATGGCCATTTGAACAGATCAAACAGATAATGAAAAGTCACGTGCCAGCAACAGTGGTAGACTGGACTCTGATGCAAAAGGCTCCTTCTAGGCAAATGCCCCAAGTGATCCATCACATGGGAAGGCTGGAAGGACTTGTGATCAGATAGTATTCAATTAACTTCACAACTGAGTGTTTTTAGCAAAATTAGATATAAAAAGTACCGACTACACGCTAACATGGTCTCGCCTTCCATGGTACAATACATACTTCTTCAATTACTTCTACAAGTTTGCACCTCAGGTTTTCCAGTTCAATGGCTAAGGTCTTCTTTTCCTCATGAACAGATACGATTTGATCTCGCAGCTCTGCAGTTCAAGGAAGGAAATGAGAAATATATTTTATTCGAAAAACAACAACAAAGGAAATGTCACAGCACTGCAAGTACAGCGGAGTATGAAACACCTGAACTGCACATCAAGCATCAGTTGTAATCAAGGTGCATCCTCAATAATTTATGAACTTTGCACAAGTGTCAAGTAACAGATCTATAGCAGGGCCACAGTTTCAGATTTACCCTGTTGAGGTAGCTGCCTTGTTCAGTACTGCAGCCATTATTTGCATTCTGAATTTCATTTCTTGCTATAATGGGGCCAATCCTGCCACCACAGAGTGTCCTCAGTCCTGCTCAGGAGACTGTCATATCACAGACTCTGGTAGGGAGGCAGCAGAAAGCAATTTTTAAAAGATGTCCTTTAAAACAAATTAATGCACTTCAATTCTTTTTGGATCATGAATTCTTGTCACAAGGGAAATAAACAAAACAACAGGCAGTTAATACTTGGGAGGTTTTCACTGAAGAAATTGTCCTGAACAGCTGCCAATTTACAGTCTTTGTAACATTATGTGAGCAGAGTCAGAATATAACCTTTACTGATGGAAGAGCTAATGCTTGTGATTTTCCCCTCAGAATTTTTGTTCCTTAATTATTAAAATATGAAATAAATTAAATTCACAATGGAATAAAACATTTGATTATAATCACTTCTTAACAGGAGATCAGTTTGCATACATAATATATCAAGGTTTAGGTTAACATTAAAAACACCACAAAAATAAAAATTTATTGATATATATTAGCTTTCAGTAAGTGCTCTCATTCCCCACCTGCCTCCAGTATTTCACAGCAATGCCATTCACTGAATACAAGCCACGAGTTGAGAAAATTGTGGCTAATCAATTGCAGACGAAGATGACATCCCATCTTGAAAATGTAGATTCTACACCAGCATCCCCCCTCCTCCCAATTCAGGAGACTCAGATTTTTTGTCCTCTAAATTAAGGGCATACACTTTCTAAAGTAAATAAAAAGACCTGTTTTCCCATAAGGCTTTTGGACCGAAACGTCTGTTTTATGGATTTGTGCTTTCCAGCAGAATTAATGGGGGAAAAAGTCTTGCTGAAATTTATGGCCCCTATATTAAGTCTGGTTTTACAACACATGTATCGGCCTCGTCATCCAGAGAAGAAAACATATCCACATACTACAAAGAGCCTCAGCCTTTGCTATCTTATTTGTGTATCCTTACAGAAAAGTGATGAGAGGCAAGGAATCACTCCAAGAAACATCCAATACTTTGCAGAATGGTGAGAAGGCTAAAGGACCTCCAAAATCTCCAACATGCCACTTTTCATTCTTTAATGAATTCTTCATTAACACAGAAAGCAGATACATCAGAGCTTTTCTAAAATCTTTCCTAATTTGTCCCTGTTACCTTCCTAACAGTGCCCTCCTCTGATCTGCAGCCAGTCTTTGCTTTTTTTAAAATGTATTCCTGACATCTTTCGCCAATAACAACAGGAGGGACTCGAGTCTTATTTCCAATTCAGATGGGGTTGCACGGTGTGGATCACACCATTCACTGTCTCTTTCCTACACGTACTGGATGGAAAACTGCTTATTACAGAAGGATAGTACAATACCTTATTTCTGGGGTGGGACTGTTTTAGAAGTTTTTTTACAACACTCAGTCTTTTTTCTCAGTGATACTTTGCACCACTTCATTATGGCTGCTGCATTTAAACAGCAAACAATTAACAAGGCCCAGCCTGAAGTTCAGAAAACCTGTACTTGAACATCATTTTCTACTGTAACTTGCAATCAGAAAAAATGTGAAAGTTGGTTTGTTTTTTTTTTAAGTGAAACACTTAATCTCTCTTGTCACCAAATCTAGAATGTGGCCATTCCCGTTTTTTTGGATACTATGACACCACAACAAACAGAATCACCATGGCTTCATCACAGGGCTGAGAAAGGAAGGCTGATTTTGGATTGCAGAAATACAAGCTGCCTTTCAAAAAAGGACTAGAGATTTCTGAATCAAAGCAGAAACTTCTGTTATCAATATATTTCCATTATATCAGGCTTTGCTGTTTTACCCAGTACAACAGTCCCCTTTTAAGTTTTTTTGGTAATAGCTCTGGAACATCAATGAAGTTTGTGTATACAAAGGTACATAATGGAAACAGAAATGGAGAGTCCTGTATTACAAGCTTTGAAATAGTGACCTCATAGTTGAAGCTTAACTTTTATTTTGTTAAGGGTCTTAGAAAAATATTTCTTGTACTGACTCAGTAGCACTGAACTCTCTTAGCTGTAGATCTCATTTCCCTACTCCACTGTAACTTACTTTGCAGGCTGTGTATCCCCATATATGTTGCACAGCCCAGCAGCCCACTATGTTCTTACAGTCATTGCTGGAAATCCTTTGATTCTGACCACTCTCAGAAGCATGACTTGGAACAAGATGGACCCCTGTTTCAATCCAATCCTGCTGTTCTTCAGACAGCTTCTGCCTTGTAGGTGTAGGTGATGTAGGATCAACAACAGTGCTCACCTTTTATCTGCTGCTGACAATGCACAGAACTACATGATCCAGAGTTGGCCTCTGTATCGGTGGATGATTCATCCTCATCAATGTTAATCTCTTCAGTGATAATTTCTGGGCCCAGTTTTGCCATATAAAGCATACTAATCCTTTTCAAGGTCTTATTTTCTTTGTTCAGCTGAAAGTTAAGAAGCACAAAGATTAAGAAGCTGGTTAGTCTGTCTTTAAGCTGTGCAAGAAAAAAATCAACTGTTTTGGTTTTTTCTTTATCATTGAAAGATCTATCAAGCAAAGAAGACAAAGTAACATTAGATTAAATGGTCCATTCAGTATTAAAATGTTCTGAAGATGGCATGCATGTCCATCTTCCCCTCTGAGACAGGCTTGAATTCAACATGATGCTTTATCAATGCCCTCTTTTCCTCTCTGTGTTCCAGAAAGCTCACGTGGATTTCCCAGCTGTATCAACTGGTTAAATAAAAATTCTTACCTTCTCCTATGCCCTCTTTTGCTTATAAACTACAAACACTACAACTACTACATTCCCAGCCACAAAATAATTACCCCAAAATTTTTTTTGAGTTCTTACTGTAGAGTCAATATGCATAAGATGAAAGTCATATCATAAATCAATTCTTTACAGGTCAGACCACAGGTCAGAAACCACTCTGGGTTGGATGCTTAAGCACATGACTGGTTCGTGCATGATCCAGAAGAGGTTGTGTAAAGGCATCTCTGTCTTGACCAAGATGCCAGGAAAAACTGAACAGGGAGTGCTGCATGTGTTTCACTCTCATCACTTCTGTCACTGTCCTGCTGGCAGCAGCTCCCTGCAAGTTTAACACCGGGGTGTTCAGGTGTATGTCGGGGTGACTGCTCACCCTCCAGCCAAGCATTCCCTGGTTTAAGAATGAGACTCAAGTTTCTACTAATGACACACTACATGTCAAAATCAACATGGACTTGAGAAGCCCAATATGTACCTTTAAAGAAAACATACACTGTACAGTTTTTCTGGCCCGGAATTTTTACCTAAGCAATCATCTTTGAGCCCCCTTTTCCTCAGCCCCTCAGCTACAGGAGATTTACTCAGGAACTTCTTAATTTCAGACCCAAAGACTGAAACTGAGCAAGCGGGAAGAGTGGTGTGAGGAACCCTACATGGTTTAGTCAGCTCACAGCAACAAACACATCAGCTTTGAAAAAGCAGCCCCATGGGGTAAAGCAAGTCTTTGAACTGCCCTTGTACATGCATTACAGGGAAAGCGCAGAGAAGAATAAAAGTTGCATAAATGCGTTCATTTTCTTACTTATATGCTGATTGTCTATCTTATGAATTCTAATATAGTGTCATTATGCAAACAATTAAGTAAATACCTCCAGAAAGTACATTGCTAATGCATCTAAATTAAAGTGATTTCTTGCTGGTGTGATTTTTACCATATCTAAGGATGTACTTTGGGCAGGGAATAGGGAGGGGGGAGGAAAAAAAAGAGGAAAAAAAAAAGAAGGAAAAAAAAGGCAGTCAGCATTGCTAATGAAATTTGGTTCAAAATTGCTGTAATCCATTTTCTGATGAAGTGGCTCTGATGCATTTTACACAACCAAAAATATATAAGAGAGATAAAAACATTCTTTAATAATAATGCACTTCTGATGAGATGGAATATAGAAAATTACACACTTGCTAAATTCATCAGACTAGACGCAATCAACAGAGCAGTGGAGGTCACCATTCCCCTGCCCTCGCTTTGCTTTCATAAACAATCACCTGAAATGTAATGCAGTAGTTGACTTTTTCCATTTGATTTAGACACTGAAATGCTCATTATTGTTTTATATTTCACACAGGAGAGTTTTAAAACTTATTTTCCATTTAACCTAAATGCATATGAAAACTAGATATCAGGATGCTGGTCCATGAAAAGAGAAACTAAATTAAACTGGGTGGTTTTTTTCTTTAAAGGCAGGAATTGTATTTTGCACCTCACACACGGCTTTTAGTTTTTTTGCCACTTCAGAAGTATTTCACAGACCCACAAGATTATAAAAACACATATAAGGGACATGCATACAATCTCAAGTTTAAAATAAATATATAGATAAAAAAATAGATCAGACAAAACAGCATCACCATGATTCTTCTCACCTTGGAAGCCAAAGCCTCAGCACTTTCACGGCACGTCTTCTCAATTTCAAGATGGTTCTGAATACAGTTTACTTCCTCAATAACCATGTGAGAAACTAAGGGAAGAGTTCCAAAATTAGTCAGCGTTTTCCTGCGTTTGACACATGCTTCCCATGATCAGAAACAGTACATCATTTTCTGCTAACACTCAATGTAAGCATTTCAAATACAGGGAAGTGCATACTTAATCTCCACAGATAGGAACAGTTTTGAACATTGAATATTTGCTTAATTTCTTTAAGTAACTCTCTCAAACCATGCCTGTAGCATTAGAGGGGCAACTGTAGAACTGGGCATAAACTGGAAGCAGAGGGCCAGCAGGAGCCTCCTGACCATCCTCATTCCCCATCATTATTTCACTAACACTTGAGGAATCAGAGTGAGACCTTTAGGATTGTCCCTGAAGATTGCCATCATAAATCTCTTGCAAATTTGGTATGGACACCATTTTCAGAAGATTGGAACCTCAGTATTTTTAAACAGCATGATTATCTCAGGTGTGCTACAAAGATTCTTTTCACCTTCCAGTCTTCATGCTTGTGTGGTATTTTAAATATCATGACACTTGCCAAACACGCTGTACATGAAAAGCTGCAGGATGGACATTTAGCCCAGTCCTGGAGCAGGTTTACCAGGAAATGGAGAAAGGAGTTAAGTGACTGAAGCCTCCACAGTCACAGCATCTCCTACAGCATGTGCTCCAGTGAAGTCAAATCACTGCCACAGCACAGCTTCTTCATCTCATTCTGCTCCATCAGGTTCAAAGCTACCTGCAGCAGCAGGATGGATGCAATCCTGATGGAAACTCAACACTGCCTGATTTTTGGCAACCTCAGCTGAAAACCCCAAGCTATTATATGGCTGTAGTGTCTGAACTGTTTCTTATTTGAAGTCTCTCTGTGCTTGAGATGCCCTAAAATAAGCACTGTGGTTTTACCACCTACCCTCACTGTCCACAACACAGACTCCAGCACACATACACACAGTCTTCCCCTAGGCCAGGGCCAAGACTGAGATGTCTGACTACATCTGAAATACTTGACTATGCTACTGCATTTGATGTCACAGCTGGAAGAACCAGAGACATCTGTCCTCTGCTGGAATCACTATTACAACAGTGAGTACATATCACTCTGTCAAAGATAGGCAATGTTCTTTGAGTGACCAAGAAGTTATGGAACAAATTCTTTTTTCTAAGACAGGATACCAACGTAAGAGGAGATTTAAAAGTATATTTTGGCTTGCAGTTCCACTCAAACTTCCAGCAATATGAAGGTACTTTACTAATGTTGAATGTCTTTTTCTAAGTGACAAGCTTAAAGTTGCACAGGGGAGAAAAGCACAAAAGCCAGGAATAGTTTTCCATTTCTCAGGCTAGGACCGCTCTCACTGATGCAATTCCCCCTTGGCTCCTGGAACCTACATCCACCCCAAGCAACAGCCTGGACCCTAATTCTGTAAGTCATCAAATGGCACAGATTCCTTCTCAGCCCAGTGACAGGATTTCAATGCACAGAAAGGAATATATGCAGCTGAACAATACTTTGGAGCAGGAACAGTTGGCTTTTTCTAGTACTTCCTTTCATTTTCATCAAGATAAGCTTTAAAACGTAGTGATTTTATACTACTGGGTAGAAAACCCCCCTTACTCTCTTCCAGGAGTTTTGCTTAAATACTGAAGAGAAATATTTAAGTCCTCTTTGATAAGACAGAGGTCATTTTCATGAAAACAAAACAGGACTTCAGGATAGGAAAAAGCAGGCCATTAACAAGCACTATTTATGCAGCTTTATACTTAGTATCAACTAAAGTTTTCATTATTAACATTTCATTAGTACCAAAACAAACTAGCAACACATTGGTTTGCTGAGTAGCTGCATGGAAGAAACAAGTTCTACAAACTATGGACCAAAAAAAAGTAAAATAAAAGCAGGGCAGTGCATAGGGAAATCTTGGTCCAAAAACCATATTCACATGAAGTATTCTAACAGCAGAGCAACCATATCTCTTTCTTTGGTTGCCTTTTTATTTCCCTTTTTCCTGACTTCTGGAGAAATTATCTGCTCCAAGAGTGCCATACCAGCTGCTACATTTAATCTGAGAGAGGAAAAGTTTCAGGTAGTACATGTCCGTCTCTCTTCTGGCTTTTTTCTACCTAGCTCTTGGAACCTGGAGCCCTGAGATGCTTTGGGCTGGATGACGGGGCAGTGGAGATACAGAGTTGCTCCCATTTCACAGACAGGAATCTAATAGCCTCAAGCAAGGCTAAAGTTAGGAAACAAGGATTGGGCTCACATGGCAGAACTAGGGATTACTCTTGGTTCATTTAAACTTAATTAACCTGCAATTATGATTAACTCAGGGGAAAAAGTCTTTCCAAATTAAATACAAAAAATATATTATTTCCTAAGTCTGTCTAAAGTTCTTATTATGTCAATATTAATATTCATAAAGCAGCACTAAGTGGCCTGAAACATCTCTAACCTTGACAGTTTTTTTCCAGGGGTAATAATAATCCGCAGCAAATGCAGGCCAACCAAAAACCACTTAACTAATTAGTAGTTGCAGTCACCGAGAAAACATGAATCAACACTGTTATTACAAGTGGCACATTTGAGTGGCATCTAATTATGACTTGATGAGCACGATACTTGCATTATCAACATTACTACTGCATCCCATCAGGGACTAAAAGCCGCTGATGGCATTGACTGCGAGAAACTCCCACTCAATGGTACTGCAGCACCCAACAATCTCCTTGGCAGGGGCACCCTCACTAAATGACATGTTAAGCGTAATTACTGGTAGACATTGTAAATAAACAGGATTGGAAGTGAAAATTGTACCAAGTGCATAAGACACAATCTGACACATTGGAAGTGGCAGCCTTAATTGAGAGTTTCTTTGACTGCTCAAGATCATTTCAACTGCATTTCTCAGAGGACAGTGATTATAACTGTGGAGACAGACGGCATAATGGTATCAGCACTGCTGACAGAGCAGTGAATTAAATTGTATCTGCTGTTGTGTGAAAGCCTTGATGAGAGGTACAGATCCTTAGTGGTCTTATCATTATAACACAATGGTCATGTTGTCATCAACCTTGCTGGCTCCAATTGAAAAGAAATGATTGTGTGTTGAAGCTTTCCCCCCCACCACCACCTTCTATCTCTTGTGCTCAATAGAACCAATTTTCAGAGAGCTATGAAATCACGCAATAGGGCCTAAAATGCAGCTGCTTGGCATACAAACGGGGCCCCATTAAACTGGAATCACACACAATATGTGTTTATGCCAGGAGAACAAATAGAAGCTGAGTACAGGCCAAGTTTATTCACAGACACAAAGCCAATGTAGCTCTTCATCAATATAATTGCCTTTTATATTGTCGTTTAAATAATGGGCTCTATTATTGCTTTAAAATCCTAATATTCCTGGCATTTTATCACTATGTTTACAAGGTATGTCCTTTAAAAACGTGAAAGGAAGATAAAAGAAACCTATAAAATCTTACAACATCAAATATTACTTCAAATTTTAAGCCTTAACTACTTGACATTTTCTGCCACACTCCAGTATTCCTCATATCATAACAAAAACAAAACAGGCAGCAGCTTTTTCCAGAGAAATTATACTTCTTAGAGAACATTCCCGCTTCAGAGAACAGTTATCTAAGATCATTTAAGGCAGTAGATAATTCCTGTTGATTTTAGATTATTTTCCATAATTGTATCGTATGAACTATTATAAAATAGAAGTGAGCAAATTCCTCTATTAACACAGTCACATAAAACTACAGACCATGTGATTGCCTTCTCCTGCATTAACTTCACCCACATTTCTGATGCTTCATCGTGCAGTTCACCATACTGGCACAAACCAGACATAACAGACCACAATCCTATTGTAATTGTCTCTTCCAAGGAGCTATTCCACTAGGATACTTCCACTCCCATTGGATGTGCTTTGTTGCTTCCAGACACCATATGGTTTCAACAGAACCATTGCCGTAACAGTGTAAAACTGAATATTGACATTCTCACAGCCCAGACAAGATACAACTTGCTCTAAAAATTATCAAGAGAAGGCAGTTCCTCCTAAAACCCTTTACTGGTGTGTCCATGCTTCACGTACATTTACTCCTCCATGACAAAATTGCTATTATTATTATAAATCTCAGCAACAGTATAAAATTCCATTCACTCCAATCATGTATCATTCCAGAAGTCACTTGCAGGATCCAGGTGAGATAGAACCATATTTGTACCCCTGTATTTTCACCACTTTACACCTTCAGAATGACTACCTGCATCAGAGTACAAATGCTGTAAGCAGTTAGTCTGACAATGGCCAAAGTCTCACTGGATTAGTTCCTTAAAACACAGCCTTGAAGGAGAAACAGCAAGTGGATCTGAATTTCAGCATTAACACTGCTACAGAGGAAGAAAAATTATGTTCATAACTGTCTACACCGAGAAAATCCCACTAACATTATTAGCTTACTTTTCTGAAACTCCTCCAGTTTTTTGACAGCCTCATCTCGTTCTTGCTTGATTTTGTCACACTGTAGGAGAAGAGAAAATTGAAATAAAACACTGATCCCAGCTATTTAATTAGCAGTCAGTCACAACATGCAAAATCAACAAAGATCAATTGCCTGCACGATAACATACAGAAGCCTATCTACGCATTGTTTCTTTTTCCTCTCAGTCACATAAGATCAATGGAAATTATGCATAAAAAATTCATTACCCAGAGTATTTCCTAACCCAACTGGCAAGTTTACTTCATTTTAGCTTCCAATTCAGAGCTACTCTGAAGGTATTTTAGGAGAGACACATTATGCAAAACTGATATAAGCACTCATCCACGTTACACCAACAGTAAAAGCAATACTTGGCATGTCAAAAATATGCTTTAAGTCTAGTTTCTTTAACACAAACAGACTTGGAAAAGAGGCCTATATTTCTATACCCACCACGTGCAAGGGAAACATCAAAGACAATAAATAAACAGGGACGTGCTCTTTAGCTTCATAACATCATGAGCAAAGCTTCAGTCTTGTAGAGGGGAAGACACTAACTTTTATGCTTTAAATTTGCCATCACCCTAATTTTATTAATTTTGGGGTCTAATGTTAGCACTGCACAGCGCTGCAATCAGTGATCTTTTGACAGAAAGGTTCCTTCAAAGAGAAGGAATAAAACAGACGTTAAATAGACTTCTCTAAGAAAACCCCTTCTATAAGTAAATGAAAGAACTCAAAGAAATGAGTAAACTTCACAAGAGAGACAGTCAGTGATTAACCACAGCGTGAAAAACACATGACCCAGGGGGAAGTATGACTGGCACACAACGTGTCTTACACACAGCGCGTACCCGTACCAGACATCCTTCCTCGCATGCAGCTGTGCATGTTCACAGTAATAAATCAACGTTAACACCAGGAGTCAACTTCTGGAAGAGAACTGTGTGACTGAGCTCCTTACAGTAAAACTCCAATTACAAGGACACTGGCCACTGGAACAGAACCGGGAAAAAAAACCAACTGAAATGATTTTGCTCGATTTTCAGTTTTTCCACATGAGGAGCCACTTTGAGTTAGCTGGGAAAGGAGCCTGCTGTTAAGTGACAAGAGCGGGGAGAGCCCAATTCAAAGGCAGCCGAATTCAAGAGAACCCTCCTATCGGCTCTGGAGGACCTTGGACGAGGCCCAAAGAAGGATCTGCTCTTGGGCAAGGTGAGGATGCTGTTGATGTCACCTCAGGGGCAGCTTCCACAGAGCTGTTGGCTACCTGTGGGAGCAAAAGGAGCTGCACTCAACAAGCACTCTCTCTTCTCATGGCACTGGGGTGAGGAGGCAAGGGACAGCATCTGAGTAGGGGGAACAGGTCAGTCACCAGCTGCTGCAAGATCTGTGAGACAAGGCAGAGCTGCAGAAGGAGCGAGACATGCTGAGCAAGCGGCGCCGGACAGGAACTCACCGTTTCATGTGGCCCTGTTAACAAAGAAACTGTTCAGAGAATCCTGCACAGGAGAGGTGGGGAAGGGAAAGCTGTGCAGGAATCCCACCAACTCTCTGCCCTCCCCTCAGTTTCCTCAGCAAAAATTGGTGTTACCTTACTGGCAGAAGTGCACTCTGAGAAGAGAATGGAGTGCAAGATGCAGAAAGTATTTCTATGGTTCCTGCAGAGCACAGTTCTGCTGCAAGAGGGGGATTGCTCTGAGCTGCTGCCTCTTCATGTTTTACAGGAATGACACTGTGGCCACACTGGCATGCTTCACCCACGGGTTTTTCTGCACAGTGCAAGCTTTCAGCTCACGGCACATTAAGTGAGCAAACGCCTTTAATGCTCAGTTTAGGAACCAGGAAGATCAGCATTTTAAGGATCCAATCTGTTGCCTGTGGAAGTCAATGACACTTTCCTATTGATGTAGAGGACATCAGCAGGATGTTCTCCCTATCCAAATGACAGGAGAAACTCCTAAAATCCTCCAGCAACATGCTGTAAGACGTAGCAGCTTTCCCTGTGCAGTGAAAGGGGAAGTTAAATGACCTATTCCACTTCACCTCAAGTGCTATTTGCAGAGAGAGCTCCATTTGGACCACGGCAAGCTGACTATTCTCCTTACAACTGTGACATTTCTATGCACAATCAGGGTCTCTAGGTTTGGGTCTCTGCAGAGCAATTCCTGCTCCCAGTTGCAGCTTTCTTGGTATTTTCCTTTTGCTGCTACTGTGCTTCAGAATGAAAGAGGAGGAAGAAAAGGAGAGCAGGAGATTGCTGCCCTTGCTAAAACGATCAGTGGAAAGCACTTCGCCTTCTGTCCTGCAATCAGACACATGCAAGCAGAGCTGTTACAGGTCCTTAAAAAAAAAAAATAAAATAAACAAACCCTAGTGTATCTTCTAATAATTAGAAATTGGGATTGCCTTTAACTACTTACTCTTTCAAACTGGAAAGTTACACACAAAAAAAAAGATGCCTAGAAATTAAGTTTCCTAATAAAAAGCATTGTCATCCTTTAAAATAAATTGACCTTACCTTTAAAACAGAAGAGTTTAAAACTAAGAACATTTAGGAGTGTGAGCTGCTCACAAAAAGCTGCAGAGACACCTTAAAAATTCACAACCACCTCACTTTTCAAGCAAGATATTTGAGGCATACATAGTACAATTGTTAATTGATAAAAGTATCACTAATCCTAAATATTTAAAAGCAAACAGCATAACATTACTATAACATCTGCTGTTCACTTTTCACATTCAAGCACATGCAACTGCTGAAGAGAAACAGCTTTCAAGTACTAACTAAGTTTCCCCTTGTCAATATTACGGGATAGCTCCATACTCAAGAGTACTCTATAATAAAAATTAAAGAACTTTGTATCTCCTTGGTTTGTTGGTAGATTTTCTGGTTTTAACTTTATTTTTTAAAGAGTTCCAGCTTCTCTGCAAAGGAAAATAAGCATTTATTCTATTTTATTTAGTGTATTTTTAATCTAATATTTATACCACCATTATCCCACTTTAAAAAAAAAATCAAAGAAACTGAAAATATTTCAGTCCTGAACTAGCTATAGGAGTCAATGATAATCTCTTAGCAATAAAAAGACATTGCCTTTTTATTTTTAGAAATAAATCCAATAGCCATTCATTTTGTGAATAACTCCATACAATTCTTCCTCTTTGCAGGCACAAGTTCAGAAGATTTGTAAATGCCACTCCATTTCAGACTTTTGACTTCAAGGTACACATGACACAAGGGGCAGTACCTTAATTTCTAGCACTGAAAACTGGCATGCCGACTAATTACAAGTGAATCATGTATGTGACAAAGATCAGTGTTCAAAACAAATACTGCTTATGTAGACAGATGACTGGCAGTACATTACCTCGGCCTGTACTGGGAGCTAGAACAACACCAGGATGGCACCACGTCATCGTGGGAACCTGGCACTAGAGTGTGATGATGGGAAGTTGATGCACTCAACCAGCTGGAAGCCTGTGGACACATCGGCTCCACACACCCGCTCCCACCAGCCCCATGACTCTTCGCCACTAATTCCAGGGAGGCCTGGGTTTCTTGTCTATTCTCTACCAACAGGCCAACTATTTTGCCAACTATTTTGCACATAAGCTCCTACTGACTTCAGTAAAAGGCCTTCAAAGGGCAAAAACAAAAAGGAGATTGTTCCGTCCAGATATTAAGATGCAAGAAGTTCACGTAGTAGTCATATAGTAAATTAAGCCATTGCTAAGCAACACAAGACACAATTCTTTCCCATTTACACAGATTGTGAAATTTATGCAGATTTAATGCTTGTTCTAAAATTATGAGTTTCGTACAGTGTTCAAAAGTATCCAATGACATTTTCTATACTCTACTTACAGAAACAATGAGCATGTCATCAAGACAGAATCCCCTTCCCATTCCCATTTGGTGACAAAACATATAATCCACTCTATACATGTGCTTTAACAGAGCAAACACCATGAATGATGTATCAGAGATACAGTATTACACCTACTGTTTTCGATAGCTGTCTTGCCTTTTTTTTCCCCTACTGGCAGCCTGACAAAACACTGTCAAAACCAGCATTCAGAGTCATTTCTGTCTGATTAGCAAGTAGTCAAATATTTATTCATGATCTGACTCTGAATATGTCAGAGCTGCATATTAAGTTACCCACATTTGTGTGCAACTGAACATTACTTATCTATTTTTGGGGGGACTGGTATGCATGTTTAGTCAGCTACTTCAATAAAAAAGGTGACCTAATAGATGCAATCTGCCAGTATCAGTTGTGTTTCAGTTTCTGAAAGTATTTAAAAATGCTAATAAAAAAAATGTCTGTGATAATGTTGTCAGAGACCCCACCAGTGGTCTCCACATTGGCAGTTTCACAAGGCAATGAGAAAGAGACATTGTGGATCAAAGATCTTATATTCTCCTTCTGAATTTTCATGCTTATTAGCATTCTTTTAAAGCAGCAGTGCTTTGAACAAAGTAACCTACATAAAAGTCAATTTACTTTCTAATCTTAAGAAAAAATATGGAATAAAGAGCACATATTTTCAAAAATTAAAATTGTATCTTAAGTTAGTTGCCCATTATCCACCAAGTTCCATGTTTCTAATAGAAACTAGGATAATTTCTGCATGCACAGCTCATCTCTCAAAGCCAGACAAGCATAGCAGTGACTTAAAAAATTATCCCACCAAGTGTGTCAAAAGCACATACACACAGACTGCTATCCAACTCCTGTGTGGTACTTTCCACAAATAGTCTGCAAGCCGCCTTCTAAAAAAAATTAACTTATTTTCTCTTTGTTCTGTTAATGCAATGACCACAATTGACACAAAGGAAGCCTTTTCTTTACATTCACACTGGAAGACAGTGGCAAAAACTGGAAGTCAAGTCACCCACAACTTCCCAGACCCACAGGCAGAGATAGTCTGTGCTTACACTTCTTCCAGTAGCAGGTTTGATTGTGCAAAGCATAAACTAAGATACAAAGTCAGAGATGCTAAAGAGCTTTCAGGATTACCCTGCCCTGCAATAACACGAGGAAGAGTTTCTTCCAGTATTGGCACTGTAAGCAAACATAACCATGAACTCTGTTATCAGTAGATTCTTTTTTGGGGGGGAAGAAATGTGCTTAGGGCCTCACACTAACCCACTTGAGTCCAAGCACTTAAACAATAAAGTAGGACTGCTTACACAAGCACAGCAATTGGAGGGATGGAGGTTCTTGGATGGAGAACACTTGTGCAACAACTGAAAATCCTCCAACGCTGAGCACGTGTTTAACCAATTTGCTCAACTGGGAATGTAATCCCCATGTGCTCAGGACTGAAGGATTTTCAGTTGTTATGCAAGTATTCTGAAAAACTTTGTACCAGCCTCCAGACGAAACACACAGGAGTGGCTAGAGATACGCAGTCTTGTGAGAGAGATGAGCAAGGAAGAAGGACAAGTAGAATGGAAGAAACAACCTCAGAAATCTCATTCCATCTCAATTTTGGACACAAAATATTTCATGAAAATTTCCTCTGAAAAACAAAATTCTAAATAAAAATGCAGTTCAAGGAAAGTCTCCTCATTCCCCACTCCCCAAGGTAAACGAAGCTTTGTTGAAGAAACGCCAAATTTAGCACGACTTGAGCTGGTATTTCACGTGGTGGGACAGTGCTGGTGTGGCACTCCTCACATGAGATGGGAGCCAACTACCAGCACTGGGACAAACTAAAGGAAGAGAGCAGGACACTGAAATCCCAGGCAGCTGAGGAAGCCCTCAGGCTGCAAGTGGTTTGGAGACTAGAAGAGAAATCTGCTGAGGTGTTAAACACATCCTCACACACCTCCCTCTCTGCTGCTGTCAGAGGTAGGATTCTGGGCTAGATGGAATCTTGGTCTAACTCAGATTCATTCTCCTTTTCTTCTGAGCATTTCTTCTGAACAGGGAAAATACAGGACAGATTTCCTGGGATATCAGAGACTCTGGTGTGAGAAAGCGTAACGGGAATGTAGCAACAAGTCAAGTGAAAAAGGTAAGGTCAGTGGATAGGAGGGTGGTGAAGCACAGTGTGCTGACCTCAGTGGAAATACACATAATTGTTGCTAGATCATAACTGAAGTTAAGTTTCAAGTTTTCTTTAGTAATGAGAAAGTAGTTAAGGACAAGGTCTTCTCAATGCAGTCCAACTGCACCATTTATAATTGGACTAAAAATGGCCCTTCCAAAATGACTTCAGAAAAAGCGAAATTAAACCTACATGCCTTGGCAGCTAACAGGAATTTGAAGACTAACAGATTTCTTACATTTTCAGCTCACTAATACCGGAGAAAGAAGAATTTTGATTAATTACAGTATAGTGTGGCACTGACTCACTCCTCTGCATTCCTCCCTACCTAGAACTGATAAAAGGCTCTCAGTGACCACAGTTTCTTTTGGAAGGTTTATCTGCTAAAATCCTTTTGCACATTGACATGGATTTATGCAAAACAGCACTGTCATCCCATCTCTCTCAGAGTCCTCTGTTCCCACTGGCTTCCTCTCAGGAAGCAGGTATGTCAAATAAACAAGAGTCCTGGGTGGAAAGAGATACTTCGCTTAATTTTAGTACTAGAAAGAGAGTTCAACACCACTATAATGAGCAATCTAGAAAGTAGGCATTATTTCTTACTCCAGTACCCATGAACATTAAAAAAAATGAAGCCTGCAGTAATGTATGAAGTTCAGGCCATACATTTAAAGCTTCTTTTCAAGCTGGACAGGAACACAGATGCCACAGAAAGAGGTGTGATATCCTGAGAATCCATTTTATGCTGCAGTACCATTCTGCAAGTTCAGATAAGGCACCTTGCTCTCCTATTAAAGACTGGGTGAGATTTGAAGGAGGAAGGGGAAGATTTTAAATATCTTCAAAAATCATATTTCTACATTCTGAATCTTCAGAAGGGCTGGATGAGGGAAATTGCTCTGTTTTTCTTTTTCAGTAAGGCCCCTGTGCAAATCAAGTCGTAATAAAACAAGACTGGATCCAAGAGAAACAATTTTATCTAGACACGTGAGTTGGTCTATGCTCACACTGTAATCACAGGCAAAGTGGGTAGAGCAGCAATCACTTAAAATATGTTTACAGGAACTTTTCTGGAAAGGGACAGCCAGAGTAATTGTAGGAGTTGCATTCACTGCTCCTTAAAACATACAGGTACAAGTAATACTACTTGTAAGCATCAGTGAACTCAAAAAAGTAGACAACAACCTGCCACAGTCACCAAGGTATTCTAACACTTAGCACTTCAGTATTAAAAGAATAATTGATATATATACAAACCTCTTCTTTCGTTTTCTTATTTTCTGCTCTAAGTTCTTCATATTCGCCAATAGCTATATAAGAAAAAAGAAGAAAAAAAAAGGAAAAAGTTAATATAGCAGCTTTTCCCAAAT
Source organism: Acropternis orthonyx (assembly GCA_035583155.1). NCBI lineage: Eukaryota > Metazoa > Chordata > Aves > Passeriformes > Rhinocryptidae > Acropternis > Acropternis orthonyx. The sequence continues at coordinate 29,632,189 of JAWWEU010000160.1, forward strand.
TAGCTCTCCATTTCATTAAGTTGAAAACTCTTCTGTCTGCTTACAGGGACTTCTTAGATAACATGGGTCATAAACTTCATTAATAGCCTATTAATGGCCTATGAACTGGATAACCTTCTAGAATTGAAGCAATTAGAAAGTGTCTCAAGAAGATGGTAGTACCCAAAACAATCAATTTTTGATCAATGTAGAGTTAAACAATCTTATTGATTGAGTTAAAAAATTACAAGGTGAATATACTGGTTTGCAGTCACATTTTAAACACACACTGGCTCAGGTTACAGATCAATGCCCGAAAGTGAGGTTAATGCAATATATAGTACCTCCACAGTAGCTGAGCACCCTTCTGTATTTATTTGTTTACTAACATTTTCTCCCAACAAGAGTCCTACGTGACACATTTTTTGTCTTTAAATTTCACAGTGGAGACAAGAAAAGATTGTACAGTTTGCCCAAGATCACGCAAGAACTCAGCTGCAAGGATCAGCAGGAAAGGTTTCAACCTCCAGGATTCTGGAAGTCCATTGTTTCAAACCAGAAATAACATGCAGAAACAATCTATCAGATACCAATTAAACTTCTGGTTTACTGCATATTTTTGTGTGCTCTTCCTACACCTTTTCTTTACTGCCTCAGGGATGCGCCATCGTTGCCGCAACTTCCCAATTTCATTCTTCTTTCAGTGTGTCCCACGTGGGCTGTTTAGCTTTTGAGACTACAGAAATTTTATAGTCACTAGAAAGAATCTGAATACACTTCCAAACTCAGAGAAACAAACCTTGCTAGAAAGGAACACTGGTCAGTCTTCAAGACATACTGCAAGAGTGGAATGAGAGGACTCTTGGCATCACTATGGATCTTATGGTCTGTCACTACCTCCTCAAATTTTACCCTGCACCTAAAAGCAACTATAGTAGCACACAGGTTTCATTTCAAGCTAACTTAAACCAGATAAAGGGTATGAATATATAGTCATCAGCTGATAATATCAGAGATATTAGTGTTTCCTCTTGACATGTCTTGCCCTATATCTGAATACATGAACACGTAGAGTCTGGTACATCAGCCACCTGAAAACCTACTAGCCCTTCCTAGCTTTAGAAAGTTGAACTTCTCCAAACAAGAAGCTCTTACAAACAAAGTTAGCCCTCTTCTCCCCCTCCTCATCATTTCAAATTCTGCTGAAATAAAACTAACTCAACTCACTCCTGAAAGTGAGGTCAGTGGCATCACTGTTCTGCTTGCCTTCAGCATGCAGCAGCACTCAAGTATCTCAGAGGTAAAAATCTTAAATTATCCAATTTTGTCTTTTCTCCAAAATCACATAATTTCAGAGATGAAGTCTGGGATACAGACAGCAGAATTACGTTCTAGGCTAGCAACTCAAGACAGAACTCTACTCGTTGTGTGTCCTGACCAACAGTGGGGTAATGACAAGACCCTGCTGACTGTATAGCTAGAAAGGGAAACAGAGGAATGACAGAAATCTTAGGCAGAATCTCAGCTCTGCTGTAATCAGCCAATGCTGAAAAATTTCCAGGGCTCTCCAAGGAAAAAAAGTTGAATAAAAACACTTGAAGTGAAGTCCACATGCAAACTCGCAGGAAAATTGTTAAACAAATGGGAAAAAAACCTCACTCCTGCTCATCCAAGTAAAAAGGTGTATCTAGAGAGTCTAGGGAACAAAATCAGGTTTCTTAAAATTGTACCCTTTATCCCTGCACCAGTAAAGACAAGGTCTCCCATCTATCCTTTTACTTGTCCTCACTTCTCCGTATCTACCCAAGATCCCTGCCCACCTCCCATACTCAAGAAGCAGAAGAAAAAAACCACAAAAGCCAAGAAACCATGTTGCTGCAGCTGCTCTAAGACAGAGCACCTAAAGTGAAACTACTTATTTCCTCCACAGGAATGCAAAAGTTAAGCTTCCTGATCACTCTTCCACTTCCAAGCCATTCCCCTGTTCACTGGAGGAAAGCAAGAGAAGACACTTTTAGCATCCAGATGCAAGAAAAGGAATGACAGCAGCAGATACAATTCAAGCTTCTTTGTACTTGAAAGCTGCTGTTTGCTCACCTTTAAGGCAAACCGATACTTTATAAATGAGTGAAAAATACAAATACAGATTTGCCCCACCCTCGACAGCTCTCTTCACATGCTCCCTGAACAGAGGACTCTGAATCATGAGCCCTTAAGGCAGAGATACAAGAACAAGCTACCAAAACCAAGAACACGAACTCATGCAGCACTCTGGTGATCCCCAGTAAGGGCTCATCCGTGTGAGACTGGAAATTAAACTGCCTGTTCGGGGCAGCCGTTCCCTCTTTCACTGTGGACCCTAATCCATGGCACATTTGTCATGGAATGCAAATCGAAACTCACCAGTCACTTCATGCTGCACTCACACAGCAACTTTTTTCAGTGCCTTTTTACAGTGCACACCCCCTCACTGTCACTGCAAAACTTTAGCTTTTCCTTGAATACAGCTGATACCTTAAAATCTGACTGTTCTTCCAGGATGGCAACCATCCAGATCCCATCATCCAGATTTCCAGGTATGGATTTATTAAACACTAAATCTAAGAAAAAGCTATTTTTAATGGAAATCAAAACAATAATTTTAAAATTACTACACACGTTTTCTGTTGTGGATCAGATTCTCTGCAAAGGCAGAGGATGAAAGTTGGTGAATTTTATTTTTTTACAAGTTATTGGAAAGTTCTGATATGAAATGTTTCAAGTGTTTTATGCACAATGAAGTTTTGAGGCCATCTAAAAAAACAGTCAAGAGTCTACGTAACTTTCACTGAAGCACTAATGGGCATAAAGGTAACAATGATCTCTCTGATCTAAAACTACTTAGAACAATTAGTAACAGGAGTAATAGGCAACACTTCACATGTTCCAAATCTCACATAGACTATTTAGCCTTAAAAACCCTCTTTGACAAATTAGGAGATAACAGTACCACTCATTTATAGATTGACAAACAATAAATCCTGTAGTACAAAGACTTCCCTGAATTTTCTCCATGAGGCAGGACTATTCTCTCTCCTTAACCTATGAAGGCGCTCACACAATACACATGACAATTGCCTGAGCAACTGAAAACTTCTTACATGTCACCTTGGCTCATTCAGATTATGCTACGTATGATTTAGCCTGGCAGAAAGACATCTCTTACCAATACATTTGTGGTGAATGAAACAAAAAAGTGAAGACACTCCACTGAAGGTGCTACTAAAATTCCAGAACTATGTATCACTTTCTCAGAGAATCAATACTATAGCATACATTGGTAGTAAGATGCCCATGTTGTACTCAGTAGCCTCCAGCGAATCCTGAATAACTGCAACGAATACATATCAGAGATCTCTTGGGATATTTTTACTGTCCAACACTAAATTAACTTTAGCCTTAGTAGAATTGTTCCTGATATATAGCAGTATGATATATACAATTTATCAGGACATAAACCACATTTCTTTGCTTCAAGCTATCTTATGCAGTATGAGGGCAACACTACAACTTCATTTCAAGACTAGGGAGAGAAAAAAGCTGGAAAAAGGAGAAAATAAAATATTTTGGGCTATAGCTCTTAGCCCACCAACACGTATTTCCAGCCAACCCTGCTCTTTCTGTAAAACAGTAAAACCCGAAAATAGCCAACATGAGTGAACAACGTGTGTTCCTTCACAACAATGACCACACTTAGTCACCAACTTCTCACTCCACAGCTCAGCTGGTCTGAGGGGACTGGCCTCTGAACGATATCAATGCACTTTATCTGTATTAAATTAAGTAGGTAACTTCGTATGCAGAAGCTTCTTTAATTATAACTTAGGCTTTTGATTTTTAGTTGTGAACCTGTGTCTCCTGAACGTGGATTTGCTAACAAAAGATAAGTATCATCTAAATTAGATGTTTTAGATATTAGATACTTACTATGGCTAAAAAGCACTTATTAGTAAAACAAGGTCATAATGGTAAAAGTATATAATGACTATAATTCATAGTCAGCAACCGAAAAAACTCCTCCATTTACACAGAGTGAGGTGGTGAGTCTCTTCCTACTCTTTTTATTGAAAAATTAATCAACCCCTTTTCTAAAGCTGTATATTAAAAAACAGAACTTAAAGAAAAAAACCCACAAACTTGAAAAATGCTGCATGCATATACCTTAGCATTTATGTTGCAAACCAGGGTGGCCTTTGAGCAGACTGAGAGCCCTTCCACACCAAATCAATAAGTAGTATCACTTCAGCATTTCAAACCCACTTATTTAATTAAAAAGTAAGTGGAGCTGTCAAAGGAAGCAAGTGTCATTCCACTATTTATACTTCTAGACTATGGACAAGGCATGTCTTTACTGGCACAGGCAGGAGAAAGAGCTTAGAGTGCAAGATGTCCTCTGCTCCAGATGAAGCAAGTTATTCTAATTAAGTAATTATTTGGTTGCTAGGAGTAAACTAACACCTGGTTTTTGGGATATATCATTAGAGACAGATCACTCCTGTCAGCACCAGAAGGAATTGCTGCCACCAGATTCCTCCTCCCAGTGTACTCAGAGTAGGAAGAACTGGGCCAAATGTGTTGCACAAACTGTCTCTCAAATAGCAATGGTCTCCCTAGAAGCACAGCATGCCCAAGACTGGTGAAGTGCTGTCAAGAGGATAAACAAAAAGCCAAAACGGATCAATTTTTCTCTTGTTCCCCATTTTACACTCAAAGATCTTTTTTGCCCAGATTATTTCTACAGGATGTGATACAGCACAAGCAGCACCAGCCATGAGCAAACTACTTCAAACTCATGCCTGGGCAGCATTTTTAACTCCTCCTTCTGTAAAGGTGAATCTATGTTGACGGTATTATACTCTTTACTTTACAATGACTCCAAATCTTGACTCAGAATATATAAACCTATTATTATGCCTAAAGCTTACATGGATAAACCAAGATTTTGGTCACACATCACCAGCCGAAACTTAAAACGCTCAACTACCAAACAGTTCTTAAAAAAATAACAAAATAAAAATCATCGTGTAAGTATACAAAGGTAAGTGTTTAGTACAAATACTGTCAGATCCTGCCTCTGTGTTCCCATATGCTTTGGTTTTACTCAAATTTGGGAGTGTGTGTACAAATAAACTGCTTTAATGTGACCCCAAATCTGCATTCTGCAGTCTTAAATCCTCCTGGAAACTGGGCAGAAAAACTAAACACACCACTGTCCAATAAAGCCCAACCACGTAAGTTCACACCAGAAGATTGGCCTTCACAAGTTTATGAAAAACAGATATGGTTCAACACAAGAAACTGAAGTGGGAAAAACAGTTAAACACCAATACATGAAGAAAACACTCAAGCAGGATGGGTTCAGCTGGGGAATGATGGCTGCTGTGTATGAACACACACAGACAGGTACAAGGGGAAAAAAGAAATCCACAGAGCAGATGACTACGGAGGGGAACATAACATCCAACAAGAAATTCCTCTGGCCATAAAAACTATCCATCTGCCACAAAGAAGAATAAATGTATTAAAACACATTAAGACCTTGCCAATAGCATATTATTAAACAGTACTACCCTGAGATATTGCTGTCAGATTGTCAGTCTACTCTGTTCCTTAGAAGATACATATTCCCTTATGCAAAGGTTCTGTTATTCTAAAAAAAGTTTTAAGATCAAATAGATCTTAGTGAAAAAAAAACAAACAAAAACCAAAACAAACAATCAAACAAACAAAAAACCAAACTCAAACCCACAACAACAAAAAACCCAAATACAGAGCCACAATGCTTGGGACTAGGGATTAAAGACTGGAAATCATCACAGTTCATCAAATCCAGCCAACAAACACAGAGCAAGATTAGAGCTCTAAGACTTATTACGAAAATCAAGACAATATAAACATGTTTAGCATATATGTAGTTACCAATAGTTGCTAACGGCTGTAATGTAGAAAAGTGACTAGAAATGTGACTATGACAGTGGCATGCTGAACTGTAATTTTACCTAGTTTATAACTCCAGATGTTTTGGTTGCTGACTCTTGTTTTCAAGTGAACAGAAAAGTGGCTACGGTGGAAGGTAACTCTGTCTTTAAGGGCAAAGTACCAGCAGTGTCAATAAAACCAAAGACAAACAAGGCAACCTTTTAGGCAGGTAATCAACTACTGTTATGATTCAGCTGTTAGTAAACTTTGCTACAACTCCTCAGGTTTTACAGCCAGCCATTAATAATGCGACATTTTGCCCAGCTGATTTGTTTTACTTTTGATTTTAAGTCTTACCCATAGGAATTATAAGGGTCAGTTGAATAGAAGTGTGCACGACTGGAAATAACACTTAGCATACAGTTAGGCAAGAGTGATATTCATAGTAGATCTGCTTTACTAAACCAAGCCATCTCAGAAAACTGAGGCTTAAAACTCAAACACTTTTAAGTCCTAAATATCATCAACACAGGGATCACGTTTCTTCTTTACGCTCACCTTAAACTTGTTAATGGAGCAAGCTAAGGAATGATCAGTGTCAGATATCTGAGTCTAACACACAGGACTTGGAAAATTCAGCATGGGTGAAAGATAAGCATATCTTGCCCACAGAGCTTCAGTGTCCTTGTTACTGTTCAGAGCTCTGTCAAACAGCCAAGTGAATGTGCCCAAGCCCCAGACAACTTCACAGCTGCCACTGAGAACTGAGCAGGCAGCTACACGCCACCTGCCTCAGGTTCAATCTGCTGACCTGGTTTAGGAAAAGTATAAGCAGCAGTTGAGGTGTGACAGCAGGCAGCCATGTATGCTGCTATCTGCCTTCCCCTCTACCTTTTGCATCACTTCTCAGTTCATTTACCTGGTTTCAGGCAAGTTTCTCAAGACTAGAAAAACACATCCTGAAAGAGAAACCAAATAAGGGCTACTGAATTAATGTTCTCTGAAACCCCACCAAATCAACTTGTGTTTTTCAGAAATCTGACAACAGACCATAACATTACAATAATCTGAAGCCACATGCCACTCTGAACACAACAAAGGTACAACAAGTATGTATACTCATTACCCCAAATATTCAGAGACAGCAGATCCTTCCACCAACCATATTTATTTAGAAAATAATTCTGTTATCTACATCTGTAAGCAATAAAGAGGAAAATTAGGAGGCATTCTAACCTCCTCTTTTCATGCTGCCTCTGTTTAACAGACCATCCTAAACTTACTTGGCAAAAGTTGGTAGTATCTCAAATAGTCTTGTTTTGTTTTCAGTATGAATGGAGGGGACACTATCTATTCAAGCTTACAGTATATAAAGAGTAAGCAAATTTACTTACCTACCGTAACAATATTTAGGTTATTACTGTTAGAGTAACTTTATGCTTCTTCTTACCTTTTCATTGCTTGGATTTTTTACTTTAGGCACCTCAGACTTGCCAGTTAACAAAATTTAACTACTAATTTAACTATGTGCCACCATATTTTTTGTATAGTTTTAGATGCAAAACAGCATATAGAAGAATATTTTAATTTTTTTTCCACCAGCTAACTTTTTACCCATATAAAGCAACTTTCTCACCAGCCATGCAATCACTAAAGCCTAGGTCAGCCTCACAACAACATACTACAGCTCCTATGTTTAGGGATGAACAACCATTAAAAACAGCATCTTACAGGACTTGGTTTGCCAAGCACAGTTTCTATTTCAACAGCTCAAGTGGATCTGGGACACCCAGTCCTCAAGTTACAGTAATTTTCCCTTGAGCTAATTCCTGTAGTCCCATAAAATTTCATTAAAGGACACCCAGCCTACTGAAGGAGAAGACTTTCATATAGCAGAAGTAAAGCCCCACTCTAAACAATTTCAAGAGGCTTGGTTTTCTCTAAAAAATAACCTGAACTTTTATTTTTTGCAACTGATTACTGTCATCTTAACAACTCTCCTTTTGGCTCACACAACTCCTCTGGAGGCAGCAGTACTGGAGGGAAGCAGTCTGTCAGCAAAAAACCCAGATTTTTTGCCTTATTTTTGGTCCCAAATTATCAAAACACACAGCTATAAGATTATCATTTTACACCCATCAAATCCTTCCAAGGCAGAATCTAACCAGTGCAGCAGGTAATCATGAATTTGCAACGCTAAGTGTACAAGAACAACCAAAAAAGTAAGCACCAAAGCAGGTCATAAATAGTCCATAAATTTTCAGACAAAATGTGGTTAGGAAAAGTTTCTGCTATACAGCAAAGATGATCAAGCACATTCACAGCCAGAATGAATGACAGAAAAACGAGTGCTGATCACACTGCTGCAATTTCACTCTTTTACGTAACTTTGTCCAGTCGCTCTTTTCCAAACAGCTCCTCCCAGGCTCCCGGGAGAGCAGAACTCAACTGTGGGAATCACCAGCAGGGAATTGCAGCATGCCTGCTTCGCACCTACTGCACATGAAGCCATGAGACAGGAGGCAAAGACCACGTGCTGCACACTCGCAAGCAGAATTCCAGTGGCTGGTCCTGCTGGATCTTCAAACGCTGTCTACTTGATGAACTAAGGCAGAAACTTTGCTGGATCAACCTGGCTGAGGAATAGACTGACCAGTGGAGTCCAAAAATGGGCAGCTTTATGAGCATCCAAGCTCTTGTCCATGCCCCTTCTTACAGAAGGTTAAATATTACAGTGTTTTAGTTTCTGAGCCAAACCACGCACTCATGAAACTGGACTTTTCTACAGAAGCATCGAAATTGACTCGCACATCAAACCCGCCCAGGACAAGCGCTTCCTTTCACTTACACTGGAGCTACAAAGGCTCTACAGAAACTGACTGTGCATCAGGGCGAGCCCTGTGAGCTGTCAGCGGGAAGTTTGCTCAGTGATGTGGAGCGGGATGGCAGGTGTTGGATGGGCTGGGTGAGTCTCGGATCCCGCAGCGCTGGGCGGGAGATGGGACACCGTGGCAGGCCGGGCACAGCCTGGCGCTCAACCTGAGGACCAGCTCCACAGAGAGATGGAGAAGGGGGACAGACCTTCTCCCTGGGGACCGGGTGTTCTCTGCATGGCATGGATGGCAGCACTGCCCGGGGATGGCAGCATAGCCCGCCCATGTGCCCCGGCCACCACCGACCCCGCGACGGCTCCACCCGGCTGGAAAAGCCCTCTGAGGGACCACCGACCGCAACCTGCGGGCACCTGCTCACACCGGCAAAGAGCCAGCGCGTCCCGCGCACCCCCGTTTATTTTATTGCGGCTTTTACCATTCCGCTCCGCCCGGGCAGAGAAAGGGGCCCCGGGGCTGTGGGACCCCCAGGCCGCCGGGCGCGGAGCCCTCGCCCCGAGCCGGGCTGGGCCGGGCGCGCGGGGGGAGCCGCTTTCTCCATCGCCGGCGGCGGCACCGCCCGCCCCTACCTTGGTCCTTGAAGCTGGCGAGGCGCTCCAGCTGCTTCTCCTCGTCGGAGCTGTTCATGCTGCCCCGCTGCGCTGCGCTCCGGGCCGGCCCCCCGAGCGCGGCTTCACCTGGCGGCGGGCGCGGCCGCGGGGAGCGGCCCGGGCCGCTCTGCACATGCCCAGACTCCCGCGGCGCCCCAGTGAGCATGTGCGGGGTGCGGGCTGGGGCTGCGGGTGCGGCGGCCGGAGGGGTACCTCAGGCGCACGGACCCCAATGCACACACACACAGACCCCTGAGGGCATCGGGTCCGAGCCGTGACCGACCGAACGCCACCTCATCAGCCGGCCCGTGGCACCCAGTGCCGTGTCCAGCCTTCCCCTAAACACCTCCAGGGACAGTGACTCCGCCACCACCGCCCTTCCTGGTGTCCAACCTAATCCTCCCCTGGCACAGCTTAAGGGTGTGTTCGCTCATCCTCATCATGTTCGCTGGTTTTCGGGGAGCACAGCCCGACCCCCGCCCGGCGACGCCCTCCTGTCGGGGCTGCGGGGAGCGACAGGGTCACAGCGGAGCCTCCTCCTGTCCAGGCCGAACACCCCCAGCTCCCTCAGCCGCCCCTCACAGCACCTGAGCTCCCGACCCTTCCCCAGCTTCGATTCCCTTCCCCGGGCTCGCTCCAGCCCCTCGATGTCCTTCCCGAGTTGAAGGGCCCGGAACTGGGCAGAGGACTGGGGCTGTGGCCTCGCCAGTGCCCAGTACAGGGTGTGAATCCCTTCCCTGGCCCCGCTGGCCACGCTGTGTCTGATACAGGCCCCCCCCTTCTTGCCCACCTGGGCACACACTGGCTCATGTTCAGCCACTGTCGACCAGCACTCCCAGGTCCTTTTCCACAGGGCCACTTCCCAGCCACTCTGCCCCCAACCCGGAGCTGCAGGAGGGTGTTGTGGCCAAAGTGTAGGACCTGCCACTTGTTCTGGTTGACCCTCGCACTGTTGGTCTCAGCCCATTGATCCAGCCTGCCCAGATCCCTCTGCAAATGAGGGGTCAGAGAGGAAAAATCCACCAACCCGTCCCATGGAGACATGTGTCCCGTAACCCAGCTGGCATGGTCAGCACATGAATCCCTTCCCTCCAGATCCCAGGGACACTACTGCATGCCAGTGTCCAGCACTTAATGGCAACTTTGGAACAACACAAGGGTGAAGGACTTTGACAGCGACCTGCCGTGTTCATCTCAGAAGAAGATGCTTCTCTCTGCTGTTCTCTGATGATCCCTGTCCTGAAATAGGAGGGTCTCCAGTGATAATTTCTGTGTCAAAATGGTTCCCTTACCCGGCTTATCGCAAGGCTGACACTGCAGAGTTTGTTTCTGCTCCTGCTTTTTGCTGAGCTTCAGTAGCAGTCAGCTGAGCAGCAGCTATCTTCATATTTGCATGGGCAAAGGTACAGTTCACATGCCTCCCTCCCTCCTTTTTGGCAAACACCCATCAGTCACTGTGGCAGGCATGTCAGAACACACAGCATTGCCACAGACGTGGCAACGTTAGTTAGAAATACCTGGGAATGAAAGGAACAAAAGGAAAAAGACCTCTTTGCAAAGAGTTGCTCAGTTCTCCTGCCTCTTTTCTCCCACACTGCATACTGTAGTTTTCCTGTTTTGACCTAGTAAACCTTTAAAATGTGAAAAGGCTCCATATGGATGCTTTGAAGTATTTTGTGTCCTAGAGGTGGTTAATAACACGTGTACCATCCTGGAAAGAAGTCAGGAGATCCACGTGAGCTGTGCTGGAGTCTCAGAAGGGTGGTATGCTTGTGTGAGGCAAACGAGGCCTCGCAGGGAAGTTCATAAGCTAGTCAGCTTATTTTGAACTAGTCAGCACAAAACACCTTTAACTGTACTGAATGCGAAGTTATAAATTCATGCTCCTAGTCATAAGCATAGAAGGGGAAATGACCTTGGAGAATGAAGGCTCTGTAGAGGAAGTGGGAGGCAAAGTAATTAGTAAGTGTTGCCAGTAAGGTACTGCAGGAAAAGAATGGGAGTATGCTGACAGCAGGGAAAAGGTTTCTTCTGTAACACTGACAAGACCTAAATAAATTTACTGTATCCAGTTCTCCAAGAAATGGTACAGAAAAATTTACGGAGAAAGCACAAGAGAAAGAAAATGACCTAGGGCTTGAGGAGAGTTCTTTGCGATCAGAGACCTCAAGCCCTTGATCTTTTTAATTGAGCTAAAAGGAAACAAATTATTTTGCTATGGTAATTTCTCAGGAGAAAATCCTCAATACTTGAGGGGTTTTCAGCCTATTGGACGACAGTCAACCTGAGAATCTGTGTCTGTAACCAGAAGCTGAAAGTAAAAGCTACAAATAGAGTCACACATCAATAACTGCCTCCATTTGAAGGAACACAGAGGTCCTATTTAGGTCCTGAGAGTTCTGGGATGACCTCGGTTTTGAATAGCCCCCACTTTAACTCAGAGCAGTTTTGCCAGTGGTTTACTTTTTAGTGTTCTTTCTTGGGCTGCCTATTGGCTTCTCTTCAGCCACAGGTCTCATTCCAAGCCCCTCTTCCCACTGCTGATATCATTCCCCTTCGTTTCCAAACCAATTTCTTTCAGTCAGTGTAATAGCAGGATTTGCAAAAGACTCATTGTAGGTTGCTTATCCCCGCACCGTGCCAAGACACCGGACATTTTCACCCTTTAACAATGTTCTGTCTGTTGTGTGCAGCCAGAACAGGGCATAAAATCTCTTTGATATCTGCAGAGACAGTGAGTTGATTCTTCCATTATTTTATTTATTAACTCAAGTTAAAGTATTATGTCTACATCAAAAGAATTTGCTTCCGTAATTTCTATATTGTGGCTTCATAATTTCTGTTCTTGTTATTATTCATTGAAACCTGCATCTAGATACAATACCTTGAAAAGTCAGCATTTAAAACAAGGATCTCCTCATTGCAGACCATGCTGGTTGCAGTATTAGGATGGGTGTCACTACAACATTATTATTTATTATTATATTAATAATACTATTAATCAGTTTATGCTTATCTTTTTTTTTAAGTTAGAAGACAGGTGAGAAGTTAACTCTGTTACTAAATTTGCAATGGATTCCCCTATACTCTAAGGATTTAACATTCCCAGAAATGTTTCTCTAGATCATGAATTCAGTTCGTTGTTTCAGGGTTATTTTAAATAAGAGTTCGTTTGTAATATCTATTTCAATGTAATACAATGTCCGCATTGCGATTTGATATCACTAAAATCATAAAAGGCCTGAGCAGGCAATCAAGCATCCCACACGGAATTTCACAATGTTTAAACAGGGACTGGGTAGCAATTGCTTCCTCTGACAAGGAAAATCAATATGGTACCTTGAACATGAATAATTAGTTTCTTGTGATAACATTTCAATAACACTGTTTCTTCTTTATTAAATGGGAAAATTAAGACTAAACAGGTCTTAAAACTTTCCCAGTACACAGTTGGTATCAGTGTTGAGGAAAAAAAAAAATCAAGGATGGAGTCACTTTCTACTGGACATGACATGTCATGGATAATCTATGTCCTTTTGGAGATCAGCCTTCAAATGGGTTTGTCATACCTTTAGGTTCTGCCAAATCATAGCTACAATGAATCAGAATCTGGCTGGTATTCTCAATTTCACAGTAGCCAACAGTCATATAGAATAGGATAATTACACAAAAAATCAAAGAGAAGAAAAATTACTGAGAGGTTTATCTTTCTTTGTCTCACCCTGGGATAGATCTTAGTGAGATGCTGGACACCTCCTGGTGTTCTGGCTAATGCATGAAGCTGAAAATGAGCAGCTCCCAACACAAATGTGTAACTCAGGCTGTGGCACCTGTGCAGAATATCAGTAATAACTAACTTGCGGATCATTTTTGGAAATTTTTTCATGGTTCTCCTCTTCGATGAGACTTTGATGAGTACTGAAATCATGGACTCAGGAAGTTGAAAATATCACAGATTGGCAAACAGAAGCAAGTACTAGTGATTAGTCACATAATTCCTAAACTCATAACATCTAGAATGAAGAGCTAGGAATTCACAGAATATTTTGAATTTTGAAATTTTTAATCATAAAATTTGAAACAATTATCATGTGTATGAATGCTTTTGTCCTGGGATCATCTAGAGACAGTAAATTGTGAACTTAATCTATAAACCCTTATAGATTTTTTTTTTCTTATAAATTAGCTGTTTAACATAACAACACACATGACTGTACATACTGAAGTGAAGATCCTGATGCCTTGTCAAATGGGTACCACAATCAGAATTGTGATGTAGTTGTTATCCATGCTAAAATGTGCATATTCCTGCTCCTTATTTGGGATGAAATTTACTCAGACTTTTAATGGGCACACAGGCAGTTTTACCTCTGTTATGTAAATAAAACCGCAACATCTCCAACAAAAAAGAGTGGAGCAGTGAACTTCATCTGGCTGGGTGAGAAGGCAGTTCTCTTCTGAAGCCGAGACATCCGTCAGTCCCTGCAAAACCTCAACTGGTTGTTGAAGATTCATCACCCTCCTGGTTGAAAAGAGCTACATGGTGGGTGACTACAGGCTGAAGGTACCCTCAGAGCATGGCTACTGCCATATGTTTACCTCTTTCAGAGCAGAGGTATTTTGTAGGGGAGGAGGGACAAGGAAAAATAAACCACATAATCACTGTACAGATAAACAACTATTAATAAACTAAAAAAAAAAAAAGTATGGGAATAGATATTTGAGCGTCTAATTACCATGATGAATAAGACTGAGGAGCTTATCTTGCTGAGGTAATGTATATTTTTCCATCAAACCAATCAGTGCTGAATAATGACTAGCATAATATATTAGTGTAAATATAAGCACTTCTTGTCTCCCTAAGACAACAACTAACTAATCAGCACACATTCAAACTAGAGTATAAGTATGATTAGAAATAAAAAAAACCTTAGATAATATAGATTCATTTGGAAAACTTAACCATTTGATTAGAGACATTGGCATGATCTTTGCTAGTTATCTCCATCTAGAATGGCAAACATGTCTATCTGCACAGAAAAAAGGCACAAATTGATTGGGGGATAAATCAGATGATTAAGTATTTAGCATGGCGTTTTTATATGCTCTAATTATACCATAATTAACAATCCTGGATATTAAATTTGCAACTATAAAATATAGCTAGGCAAATTATATCTACTCACCCTTCATAGAAGTTCATCATACTTTACGGATGCTTTCCTCATGTAATTTGGTTGGAATAGGTACTTCCTTCCATCTGCAAGCACTGACAGCTGGTGGATTTCACCCACTGAGATGTGAACACCTGCCAACACCTGCAAGGACACCTATTTAGAGATAACAAATAGCTCACTAGTGACTCACTATGTTTCTATCAGGAAAATATGAGATCTGTGCTTCCAGCCTGCCAGAGACAAATATCACACTTTTGGAAAGCTAGAAACTGCGTGGTTTTCCAGACTGCCTTCCTGAAGTGGTGGACCCCATTTCACCAGTATCACTTGGGAGGCTGTGTCTCACCAGTTGTTGCAGTGGCTTCTCTGTGCTTCCCAGGGATTCTTTGCTTTAGTCTGCAGCAGTTTGGATAACTGGGCTGTCAGAGCAGAGAAGAAGAGGGTTTGTGTGGGAATGAAACTTTATTGTGTGTCCTATTTCTGCTTAGAAACTACATTGCTGTGTTCTCTCAGAGTATCTTGGAGTTACTTTGTCTGGTTTGAGGGAAGGAATAAGCAACTGACTGAGCCACCACAACATTTCTGTTAAGCCATTTTAATGCATGTTTTGCTGCAGATGTTACACCAGTGACCTGAATCATTAAAAACTCAATTTCTATGGTAGCTCTGTCAACAACTCTGCAGCCCAAGAGTTTGCAGTCCCCCTTACCATTCCCAAATTAATTTCCTTCATTTCAGGTAGAATTTCTGGCATAATTTAACAATTAATTATCGATTCTTTTAGTTTTTTTCTTTACATGTAAAAGAGAGAGTTCAGCAAAGGGCCTCCGAGGCAATTAAGAATCTGGAGCAGGTGAAGACTGGGAGACCTGGGGCTGTTCAGTCAGGAGAAGAGAAGCTTCAAGGGGGGAACTTGTCAGTGTGTACAAATACCTGGTGGGAGGTTGCAAAAACGATGGAGTCAGGCTCCTTCCAGTGGTGTCCATTGACAGGAAAAGAGGCAACAGACACAGAATAGAGCACAGGAGGTTCCCTCTGAACATCAGAAAACTTTTTAACTGACAGTGAACAAATGCTGGCACAGGTTGCCTAGAGAGGTTGCAGAGTCTCCACCCTCAGAGATACTCAGAATTCACCTGAACATGGTCATGGACGATCGGCTTTAGCTGGCAGGGAGGTTGGGCAAGATGACCCCCACATGTTCCTACCAACCTCAACTGGTTTGTGAAAGACACTCTCCCTCACTGATACCGCTGGTCAGATGCTGGCTCTGCTATGGTATTCTGTAAAGGGGAAACATGAGCTGGTAAGACTGCATGTGAATATATCTGCTTCAGAGAGAATCTGATGATCCCCACTACAAAAGAAGTGACTCCACATGGTCTTATCGGCACTGTGGTGGTTTCATAAATTGCCTGTTAACAGATATCTGGTCTGCATATTGCTCATCTGCAAATACTGTAACAGCATTTACTCCCAATGGTCCCTACAATTGCAATGTGTTATGTGATGATCAATGAGAGAAGCAAAGAAGTCCTCTTTTTCCCTAGGAGGAAGGGACGGTCTATCAAATTGGGTGAAGAAAGTAAATCTTAGCCATGTAGGATCAAGTATGTCTGTGCTCAGAATTTCATTGTGAAACATGGACATAATCAGATGTTTATGATGGGAGAAATCTTAGGAGAGAACACACTGAAAGCTGATGAAGTGTCACTGAATACAAAAAGTTGTTCCGTGTAAGCTATTCCTGGAGCTCACAGTGCTATTGCAGACCTTGTTCTTTGATAAACAACTAACATCATGTCAAACTAAATAATAAAATCAGTTTGTTAGAAACTTAAATACGTTACTATACAACAGTCAAGGTCTCTTGGTACTGATCATAAGCATGTTAATAGACCATTCATTATGCATAGCTTTTGAATTCAATGCCACTGTTATTTTGCCTACATCTTTATTATGTTGCTCTACCAAGTTGCCTTCATAATTAATTTCTACAGAAAGGGCAAGTCATTTCACTTATATTAAGCAATTTTGCAGCTTATGAAAAATAACCCATTGCCCTGTTTTCTCAACACAGTTTCCATCTGGTATTTATGTGCAACTGAAGCCACTTTGTCTGTCTCTCTCTCTCTCCCTCTCAGATGAACTTTGCATATAGCTCAACAGCAGTTGATGCTTTTGTTCCTGTTGCAGACTTGTCCCTTTTCTGGTGCTTGCACTACCTCCATTTTACCACATAATTAGGGTCAGATGCTAGTTCCCTGAATTAAAAGGCATTTGGGCTCTCCTTCCAACAAGCCTTTCTACTCTGTTCTTGCAAAACAAAGCTGTCACATGCATTCTTTAGATGGTGTTGGATTACATTACACCACTTGACCACACTTGCTATGCTAAGATAATTATGCCAGGTATTTTGCTGATAAAAATCACCATGGCGTTACTGTGTGCTGTGGAACTCTATCAATTCGTGTTATCAGAAAACTGGGTTCTTTGTAAAAATTTAGGGACAGGGACAAAGCTCAAAGTTGCCATATGAATTCTCACCAGGTTAACCAGCATTTCTGGAAGTCCTTCAACAAGGCAGAAGGAAAGGGACCAAGGAGTAAGCAAATTTCTTTCCATAAAAATATCAGAAAAAGGCTCTGCCACTGGTCCAACTGCACATCATCAGGTAACAAAGAAATACATTCTTTGCAACACTTCATATTGCTGATTTGCTGCACCACGATCCAGCTCCTACAGCTACACAAGCACTGTACTGGCCATGCTATAAACACAGATAGAGAAATTCTTTAATGAATCTTGAAATAGAAAGTTTCAGAAGCTCATAAAGGGCTGTTCCAGAGTGAGAAAAGCTGTTCTCAGTGGAGTTTTACTGGTACTAAACTTGGCACAAAGCGTTTGTTAAAATTTAAGAGGACTCCCTGCTCTTGGAGCCTAATGCAGGACAACTCATTTTTGCAAGGACTGAGCCACCAAATGAGCTCACTACATGGAACAGCTGGAACTGGGGCTTCAGTGTAGCTTCTCAGTGTGAAGTGGCCTTTGAAAAAGCTGCAAGTTCCCACTAGAGTCTGAAGCCAAGAATCACAGACAGTGAAAATGGAAAAGGACCTCACAGTACAGCATACCCACCAGGGACTGCCCCCACAGGGCCTTTTGGCCAACAGGACACTCCACTCTGCCTTCCTTGTCAAAGAAGGTCATACAGTAACTCCTAACCTGGGAGTAAAAATCCTGCTTGTCACACTGGTTTTCATAACCACCTTGAGTTTAACATGATTCTCAGTTCACCCTATTTTAACAAAATGGTGTTTGCTCTATCCCTCCAATGAGAATATATAGTGTTTCTATCACTAGAAGTAATGTGTATCATCTTACCACTATTTCTATCATGAGAAGTAATATGATTTGTATTCTGTTTCTACATTGAAGGTTGTTACTTAAAGTAGATGACAAATCATGCATTAGCCACATCTCTGGGTATGATCAGACAATTATTTGTCAGTTTAATGACATTATTTTTAACTAACTTCCTTCACATTCCAAATATCAAGCATATCCTTACTCATGTATAATAGAATACCATAAAACTATGTGAAAATACTGCTTTTATGCAAAAAATGGAGGAAGTCTCAGAGAAAAAAAATTACTTCCTACACTATACACAACTAGTACAATGCAACAATCAAATAAATCAGAGTGTTCTCACAAGGTGAGTTGTTTTGTCAGTTGAGTGCTTGAAATGCTATCTAATGTCTCTGTGGAAATGGCTGAAAGAAACAACAGATGTCTCAGATTTTTGCCTTTCATGTCTTATTAGAATCAAGGGAAGATGGAAAGGCAAACAAAGGGTTACTCATCATTTTTCTCTCCCTGGAAGAAGTTCTTGTAGGCGGTGTTCATAGGAAGAGGCAGCGATAACTGAAAGACAAAAAGCAATTTAGATAATGATGAACATTTATAAAAGAAAAGGTTCATTGAGAACACTATTCCCAAGGATAAAAGGTAGAAAGGAGGCAAGAAATTCTGCAAGCCGCTCATCTGAATAACATGGCAGTAGCACTGCAGCCTTCAGCATAGCTGTCTTGTATTATTCCCCACCAAAAGCATTCAGCCAAGGAACCCTGAACGAGATGCTTGTGATCTGATTTGTGCTGGGTACTTTGACTTCACTCTCTCATTCAGACTTGCAGCTCCGGCCTCTGAGCTGCATCCCTCCTCCACTGGGACTGAAAAGCTCTTACCTAAGTGAGGCTCAAGAGACTCGGAGCTTCTAGCTTGGTGTTTACAGCAGAGCTTTCCACTGCCATTGTCTAAGATGTCTCCAACTGCTACTTTCATCTGTTCCCCATGCTGCCTAATATGTGAAGCATCAGTGTTTGCCATTATTGATTATCTGCTAAGCAATGAGAAATATTAAAATCTGCTTCACATTGCTATGGTAGCCACTTACATTTTGCATTACAAGCCAAAGCACACACCCAATCCCTTACTCTATTATTTTCTCCTTCTGCTGCTGCAGAAAGATGGATGTGTAATTTGCATTAGCTATACCAACTATCTCCTGATAAGAGGAAAACACTTACAGAAAATGCATATGCAAAGCGTGACCCAGGCAGCATTTCCAAGCCTGTGTTTCATCTCTGAGAAGAGCGAATGAGCAGACTCTGGGGGCCGCACATTCAACCAATACCCCTTGTGAGTGTTGCTGTGCACTCAGTGTCACACAGCTCACCGGGATGGCTGGTGGTCACAGGCAGTGCTGCCTGTGCAGCTCACTGCACCACTCACACCACGGCTCCCTGGGGATGCCTTTCCTGCCACTCCCTCATCTCCATAGGCAAAGGGAACATTAATCTCTGGATCAGCCCAGGCTGTGTACAGCAGCACTCAACAAAGCATCAGAGTAAAGGTGCCAGAGCAGGAGATCAGACTGTTCTGCAGTATAAGCCACTTAAAGAAAACATGCAGAAATCCATCCAAGATACTTGAGAAAAATAAAATAATAATCCTGCTTTTGCATTCCTGAGCTGAAATACTGTAAAGGAGTTCACACAGAATAGGTTAGCTTTGATCTTAAAAATTTGACACTTCAAATAAAGAAACTGAAGAGATGGTGTTTCTTTTGTTGGTTGTTTTCATTTAAGGCCTTAATCCCAAGGTGCTGACACCAATGGGCTGAACTGATGCTGAATGCCGCTGAAAATTGACAAAATCCAGTTTTTAAATCATTCAGTGGATGATTTCACAGATAATACCACAGGCATTGAAAAAGGTTTGGTTGGTAGGTGGTATAGGTGACCACGTCCTTAGAGAAGGCTGTCCTCAATTAGAAGGCCATAGTATAATTTTTTTTAAAAAAAGCTGTAATTGACTAATTTTTTGATACTCCCTACGAAGATCCAGACCTACTATTTATAAACAAATGCATGGGAATCAAAACAGTTCTGTACCTACTGTAAAAGGTTTCAGGCTAACTGTAAATCAGTGTCACATACATGTCATTATAGGACTAGTTTTCTTTTGTATATAAAATTGCCAAAAATGTAATGATGTGGACTAGAGAATTCAGTGGCAAATTTCTGGTTAAAGCCAAATTTTGGGTTTGTTTCAGCAGTTACACTGCCACTGATTTGGGTACCTTAGGGGGAAAAAAAACTTTCCTAAACAAAAAACAAACCAAAACAAATTATTGCTGCTTGGTTGGGATGCTGTAGCACCTCACCACCTTGTGGCAACTCTAAAAACCCAGCCAAGGATCCCTGTCATGGCCGGGAGACTTCTTGGCCACACAGTTTGGTTTTGCCAAAGCAGAACACTGGGAGAGATGGGGCCGGGACATCCTGGAGAGCTCAGCCTCTGCTCCACCTGAGCCAGGGCAACCTGGAGATGGGCAGTGACAGAGGTTTTGCCTCAGGAGAATGAGAAGGAATATGGCAAGAGGAGATGGAATACACTGAGGTGGTGATAGGAAGGAGGAAGTGGAGTGGAAGTGAGAGTCACTTGCAGAGGAGACTATGGAAAGTGGAGGGGAGAGTCACTGGCAAAACAGGTGATCTGGAGGTCAAAGAGGGTCAGTGGAGTCCATAATACTGGCAGCCATTGGCTATCTGGAGTGGATCCCATTATTTCCGAGCATGAGATTCCTCCCTGGCCCCAAAGCTGATGATGGAGCTCACTGGCAAAGCATCTCCGTCACCCCCAGTGAGTGTCCAAACTGCCATTAGCCCCCTCCTCTGGCTACCAGCCCTGCCAGCTCTGAAAACTTCATTCTCTATGACCACTCATGTTGGGGAGAAGCTCAAGACTATCCCTACCTGCCTCCTGTCCCTCCTCCCCCAAGCTTTTAATTTGCTGTAACTTAGGAAATACCTCTAGGTGGTATTATAAGACAAACCCAAAACACCTACCCTTTTGAAGATGGCATGTTAGGGACTTCACTTTTCAACGAAATAATCTGTGTATGAGTGCCCTAAACAAAGGTTCTAATCTTGACAATTCTTCTCTGGAGCAGGAATTTACAGCTGCAGGTGCAGGATGAAGGAAGGGAATAGGGAATGCTGTGAAGGGGGCACTAACCCCTCTATTATCTCAGGCTGCTGCGCATTCCTGTCTCAGGACAGAATTGCACCTACAAGTCTGAGCAGCTGCATCCTCTCCAGAGAGGGAAAGATACAGATTTGTTTTGCTCTCTGCTGTTATTGAAATCAAGTCGCCCATGCCTGTGGCACTGCTCATGTGAGACAGGAGATTCTTCCCTGCAGTTTCTGCAACATCATTAGTTCAAAGATGTTTACTGACTAGCTGTTGAAATAGGTACAGAATAGCTTTGTAGCAAAAATGTCACAGCAACACTTTCATCCTGACTCTGGGTCCTCACACTAACTGAACTGACCTGTGGCCACACCAGCACTTGAAGAAACCCCTCTGCCCTTCACCAAACACATCCACATGCCTCTGAGCTGCTCCACAGGCAGCAGAAGGGCCAAGAACAGGCAGCCTGTATCGAACAACAGATTTCTTTGGAACAAATGCTTGGCAAAAAAATGCTTTTGCATTTTTGCTTCCTACAGTGCCTCAAGATTGGTGTCTGTTTAACTAGTATGTGCTTATTAAACTGGTAAAGAAGGCATTCTGGTGTGGTTAGTAAAAAACACAGGCAATTGTGTGTTGTGTGGGATTAGGTCCAACTTGCCAAGCTTATGTGAACAGCTTGTTCTACCCTATCATTTATTAATAACTTTTTTACTTCTATAAAGGAACCAGCTATATTTTATGGAAATAAGGGTGATCCTCTGATCCAATACACTGGCAGAAAGAGTCTAAAAATGAAGGCAGCTTGCAGAGGTGAGAATTTCTGCCCATCTGAGGAGAGCTGGCACTGCAGGTCTATGAGATCTCCTTCAGTCCTGGCTCTGGTGTAAGCATCAGAGTCAGTAACAAGTCTTGGGCCCATCCAGATCTGACAAAGTCCTTGGCATGCACTGATGGCAGTTTAGTCTGTTCTTTCTGCTGAAGAACAACAGACTGCAGGCAAAAAACACTATATATTGTTCCCCCTACAAGTAATTTATGCAGTTTACCAGTGCTGACAGATGCTAATACCTTTCTGTCTCTTTCTAGAAGCTATTTGTATCAACAAATGAGTCTTGACCAAGTCTGAGCTGGCAACATAAAGATGAACAGTTTGAGATTCAATTTCCCATCTTATGCAGTCTTACCAGAACATATTCCTGCAAATCCAGAGCTGCTAAAAGCCAGCCATTCTTTCAGTAAATATAAATTTTCTAGTTCTACTGTTTCTAGTGTTCCACTGTCTTTGTCTCTGGTCTGGACAGTTGGTATATCACTAATGCATTTGAGACATGTCTTAGCCTTGAGTTCCAGGTTAAGAACCAGCTGGCTTTTTTCAAGCATCAGAAAATCATCCCACCATCAAGAGCACAGGAAGAAAATATCTTCAAAACACGTATTGCTTCCCAGTTCTCCAATGTCTGGGAGGAAGCCAACTTCCTCAGTGGAACTACATCAAGTTCAAGGTGTCTGCAAATGGTCAAGTAGTACAAGTTGGACAGAAGTGTATGAAGCAGGGAGTAGCAGGGGAGGAGGATTATCAAAACCCCACAAAAATAGTTCAAAACACAGTAGGAATGAGAGTTCAATGAGGTGGGCCATATTTAACATAGGAAGAATCAGCCTTCCAGTGTGTACTTTGTCTCCCCCTGCCTTTCTGCCCTTTTCATTTCTTTCACCTGCTCAGCCAATGGAAAACATTGCACTGATCAGGTATTTTGCAGGTTCCTTCAAGTTTCAGTTTCTTTCTTCTCATGATGTCCACCACGCACCCTTTGGAGCTACAGCAGGGATTCTGTGGCTGGAATTGCTCCGGGTTGTATTCAGTTTGTTTGCACTGCAATGGCAGCTGACCAGCTTCAGCTGAACCCTATGCTCATCATCCTACCTGCCAAAAAAAAACTCCTGGAGACAGCATACCAGTTAAACCTCTCCACCCTCATTCATTCCCCCAAAATAATCAGCTTCAATAGATAAAGCAGAGACTGGTGGAAAGGAAGCACTACCAGTGCTATCATTAGACACCCTCTGTGGCTGTTTTTCCATTTCCTTTTGCCTATCAGCAGACCTTGAGCTCATGACTCTGGCCCTTTTGTCCTTGCTTTGGCACATTCAACATGTGGGATTCATCACCCTCATAAGGCTAGCATCTGCTTTTAACTATGCAGGAATTCTATAAAGCATTGTTATCATTGGTCCAAGAGAAGAGAGCTATGAGCACAAATATCACAGATGAACTGAAAGAAGATTTTCAGGCCGTATAGGTCTGAAATATTTCTGACAGATCAGTTAGAAGATGCATTAAGACAGAATATAACACTCATCAAGCTAAAGAAATGTTTTTCTTTCCTTGACTTCTACCAATTGGAGCAAATCCTGAGGCACTAAGCTTGTTGACATACTGGGGCAGAAATGACTGAAAAAAACCTTGTAAAAATACATTGCATAAACTCTGTAATAACCCTCTGCATCTTAACATTACTGATATTGACAGCAATCAATCTTCATAAGTTTGCACAGTGTTCTGGGCAGCTGGGAACCACATTCATTTTACATTATACTTATTTAAGGTACAAGTGCATCTATTGCTATAAACTTGAAGAACTATATCCAGGGAACAAAAGTCAGCTCTACCTTCCATGAAATTAAATCAAGAAAGATGACTGCAATAGAGGACAGTGATATAGAGCTTGCTGTTGAAATATTAGTGTTATAACCAGATCTATTGCCTTCCCACTTGGTTTTGATACAGGTCAAGAGAGAACGTAACACTGTATTTTCAAGTGAAGAAGGGGTTAGTGGACACCTTGGAGGAGCCACCAAGAAGTCAAACATTCCCAGCAGTAGTGGAGGAGCTGTTCATACCTCGTGGCCATTGTATGGATCAGGGAGGTCTGGGCTCTCAGCCCTCATCCCATGAGCTGCAGAGCTGCCTAAAGAGTCTGGAGCAAAGCCGCCCCAGGAAGAGCTTTGGTCTGGTGGAGTCTTGCTGGACTGGAGCCAGGTATGTGGTTTGATTCATTAAGTAAGGGGCATCTTTAGGTCTGTAGACCAGCAGGGATATCTGAATGTGAGACCTTCCACCGGGGGACAGGAAGTGACCCAAAAATGCTGTAACTAAGACCCCTGTGTCTTAGCAGCTGCTGAGCCATGAGCACCAGCTCTGAACAGGAGTCACCTCTTAGCAGGCACCTCTGCGTGGGCAGGGACACTGCAGTGCTTCATCCTCCCTTTGCTCATGGGCAGACCACACAGTGAAGCTGTCAATACTTCAGCTCCCCTAAATAACACCACTTACCCTAGGCAGCCAGGTTTACTTTTATGGCCTTATGGAATCCCTGGGCACTTACAAATACAAAGACTGCATTGACTAATGCTTCAGTCAATATGACATGTATATAGTTCAAAGTTAACTGCACGACTGATCCGTACTGAAGGAGGCTGGCCTAATCCATGCTGGGGACAAATTTAGGTCCTGTGTAAACTCACTTAGTTGCCAAATACAAACTGGATTATGGCTTTATTCTTTTAGAAATAAAAGAACAACTCTCTCCCATAATGATAAACAGGAACAATATTTAAAGGACCTAAAGTACATGATGAGCAGTCTCAACCATTTTACAGATGTAATACTGGAGGAAGAGAGGGGTCTTATAAAAATATTATAATGAAAATGGTATTCAGAAATCCATTAGCAAGTGACTGTGCTTCATCACAGCCCTGGGAAAGTATTTTAAATGTCAGCAAAGATCTTTGCTTTTAAAATCCATAATGAAGATGTAAAGAACTAAAAGCTACTGTGAAGTCTTAAAAAATGAAAACAGGACCATGCAACAAAGCTAACACCTTGGTTCATAATGGATTACAAGTCAATACTGTTGTTCTTGCCTACATTACTGCAGACTACCATTATCTGAGTGAATGAAACTACAAAACTCACACAATTTTTTTTCTTGGCCTCCTTATTTCTAGTAAGATTTGCTTCATTGATTGATCTCCCTGATGGGTACCATAGCAATGGATGAAACAGGACCATTTATTCAAACTTCCTTTTATTAAGCTAAGCAAAATGCATTCAGATGAAAACTCAGAACATGAAAAGATAAAATAGGCACTGAAAAAGGTAAGGGCAGTACTTGCAGAGGATTTTGAAATCTAGTTTAAAGTCTGTCCTTTTGGTAGGAAATTCAATGTAATCTGTACATTGCAAAACTCCCAATGGTTTTTAAGGAGGTGCAGAAGCTCCTGGTTGCAGTATCCTGTAGCATCCTGATCCATCCAGACATCACCATGCAGATGGTGAAGACATTGCTATGTAAAGACTTCTTCAGAATGTCTTGCACCAAAACGGAGCTTTACTCTCCAAGATGGACAGTTCAGGCAAAACCTGTGATTTTTTTACATGACCACATTATTGCTTTCCAAGTGCTCACCCTGTGTCGTTTTGTTGTCAGGTGTGGCTATAACAGGATGTGTCTTGCAGCCACTGAATGTCTTTGAGGAATGCAAGGGCAGTTTATAAGGGCAGAACTTCACTTCAAACAAGTAATTCAGTAGCATTGCTTAGTCTGACATATCAAGGAAGAGAAAATGCCCTGGAAGTTGCAAAGCCCTGTAGTTTACCCTTTGCCGAGAACTTATTGAGGAAAACCAAGCTGATACCTCATATTTGTTAATGAAAACCACAACTAGAGGAATCATGGCTTCCAAAATAGGTGGTATCTGGGGAAAGGATATTTTTAAGTCGGCACCCTTTGCTTTTGTATTTGGAGTGCTTTTGCAGCAAGAACAAATGTTGTGACTGGGCTAGTAATGTTGTGCCTTTCTCTCCAGTAAGCCACTGCCCACTTCTGTGCTTGACCCAGTGCATTTGTGCCTCAGGTCCTGCTTTATCCTAGCTGCATGTGCAGCATCAGAGAGGACTGGAGATGTCCCATGGCTGGACAGCAAAGCACGTCCCTCCACATGGGCAAATACTTCTGGCCTATCACAAGTTCCATCTCTCATCACTGGCCTGTACAAAAAACTTATCTATTAAGTGGGAGTCTTGTATTCACTTATTGATGCAAAGGGCACAGTCTCAGCTCCTCTGGATACTGTGTGTTTGTTTTCAGGCATGCTCACCCGGCAATACATTACACTATTGGGTATGTAGAGAAAACATTCATCCAGCCAAGAACTGAAAATTATCTGCTTGGCTAGGACTGAACTCCATCACCTTTATAATGGATAAAAAACCCCACAAATCCCTGAATATAATCAGTTGTAAAATAGTCCCCAAGGTCTCACCTTTGGCCATCAGTCCATCAGAAGCCAAATGTTCTCCGCACTCCCTGGTCACTTGCTGCTACAGGCAGCATCTGCTCCTGTTCTGCACTTTCTGAGTAGGTATAGGAGTAGCACAGCCTCCTTGCACCTGCCTTGCTGTGCAGGAAAGGTTAATGTTCAACCCTAGGTTGAAGGAACCTGGCTTTGAGCTCTCAATTATCTTAAATACAACCAAGTGCACTTCTCTAAGGAAAGAGAAGCTGCTGTAAGAGCACACAGCTGCATAAAAGATGAGTGATTCACTTCCTTGCGCCTCATGGAAAAGAGAAGTCAATGCCTTAAGTGTAATAAAGTTGATGAATTGTGGGCTTAAAGAGGTGGATCTTGCATTTGAATAAAAGAGAATTCAGCAGGCAATTGGGGTAGTGAAACTACGGTTTATACACTCCACAGCTTAACAAATAACATCACAATATATAGA
This sequence comes from Acropternis orthonyx, assembly GCA_035583155.1. NCBI lineage: Eukaryota > Metazoa > Chordata > Aves > Passeriformes > Rhinocryptidae > Acropternis > Acropternis orthonyx. The sequence continues at coordinate 29,659,112 of JAWWEU010000160.1, forward strand.
GATTGATTTTATAAGATAACGTAATTATTTCATGCACAACAGCTATTATAAAACAGTGTATTTTTTATTTGTTCTGTCAATGCCCAGCAGTAACTAGTTATTTGCTGTATTCCTGTGCATGAGGGGAGTTGGCAGAAGTCTTACCTTGAAGTCAGTCAGACTTTTTAAATGGCTGGTAAGAGGCCATCAGATGTACTACTTGAGCCTTGTGAATGTCAATACATATTTCTTCAGAGAACTAAATTCCTGCAGTTAGTTTTTAGCTCTCTAATCCTCAGCTTACCTTTACAATCCAGATTCTGAAGTCAGGACAGGAGGATGACTCTTTTTTCTCTCACCCCAAAGCTCTTTGTACACGAGCTTTTGCTGCTCTGGGAACAGAGAACCCCCAGGATGTGCAACCCCATGCCTCAGCTTACACAGTACCTCTCACAGATTTATCAAGCTCCCTTTTAGGACCAGGTAGACACTACTCACACTTACACTGATTGTAAGGCTGCTCAGATGCTAAACTAGAGGTTATACAGTGTCTCACAACCTATTCATAGCATCAACCTTACCTTACCTTACCTTGCCAGCCTTACCTTACAGCTTTTCTCCCTCAGGGATCTTTTCCCTACACACTTGTAAACAGTAGTAATTTCCCCTTTTTCATGCTTATTTGTATTTGAGCCTGATGGTCCTCAGTTGATGAACACAGCCATATGAGAACAGCATGGCTCTTTCCCACTTCCAAATATCCTGCTTTGCCTTTTCCCTGAGCTTCCTTGTGTCACTCTACTCCTTCCTCTTTTTTTCCCCCATTTTTCAGAACTTTTCTGTTCCTTTCACAAAGTGGACAGGGATGAGATTATACAGGGAGTTGCTGTTCCAAGCCAGGTTATTCACTTGTTGCTGGTTTCTAATGGTTGCCCATTCAAAAGGTGTTACAAAGGCGGTATCTGTGCTGATGAATAAAAGAAGTCCAGGAAGAAGTCACTGTCCCCAGGGTCACCAGGCTCAGCCTGGCTTATATCCTTGCTGCTCAGGGCTAGGTCCTCTTGATGGGCCATGTTTGCACTGCACTGGAGGTGGCTTTTGGTATTACCTAGGCACACTATGGCTTCAGACAGAAATAACTGTCTTTTTATGGTTCCTTTTTAACTTTCAAAATACCTTAAATAACACAAGGGCTGTGTTGCAGCTCACTGGTGTGCTTTTCAGAGGGGAGGGCAATTTTGGTGGTTTGGGTTTTTTTTTTTGGTTGTTTGTTTGTGTTTTAACTAATGTAAACCAAGGCTTTGTGTTGGGCATTGAGGTTGAGACATGGGGGTCTGTGAGGGTGTTTGGAACTGCAAATCCTGTGGAGATAATGCTAGAGGAGCCAAACTGCATGTTATCACAAGACCAGCTACTTTCTGGGAACAATCCCTGCAATAACCTGTCCTTAATGTTATAGTGGAGACTTAGCTAGAAGCTTGGGAACAAGCTGGGAAGGGGTCAGTGGAAGGTCTAGGTGTCCAGCCTCCTCCTTCCCTTCTCTATTTGGCCTTGTAGATGTACCCAAAACTGCCAGTTGCCTTCTCCTCCGCAAACAAGGAGCGCTTTCCCTGCTTTTTGTTGCCAATCACCTTGTGAAGTTGTCTAAGTCCACACAGCAGCAGCAAATTCACCTGGAATCCACTATCCCCTTTTCCATACCTCTGTCACCCTTGGTGGCCATCCTGAGTCATTAAACACCTTGGCCTCCCAGTATCTGAAACAAATACAAACATAATGGAGACTCTGGCATTGTGCATTTATCGCAGACAGTTTTTAATGATTATACTGCTGTATGGTTAGAAGGAAGGAGATAGTCTTTCCTGTTAGAAACACGAGGGAGGAAGCTGCATACCCCTGATGCTTTTCCTTTTGATTCAATTTGAGGAGACCTCTCTAATTAGGAAATTGCAACAACAAGCAATGTGATGGGGTAGGCGAGATACCTTTGAATATACAGAGCAGGAAGATGGCCCTGTTGCCCCAGCTGTCACCCAGCTCCCCTGCTCTCTTCTGTGCTGAGATTTTAGGCACTCAGTGTCACTTTGCTGACATAGTTTTTCCAAGTGGCTGTGCCTGATGATTTGGGGTCAGGAGAGAGAGAGAGAGAGAAAGAACCCTCCCCTGCAAAACCAAGAACAGAGCTGAGGGACGAAGAATTGAGGAAGGAATGCAAAGCTCATGCTGAGCATGCCAGTCTGGACATGCATGTTTTGAATCCTGGCTTCATGGGGACTTATCACATTGCCACATGTTCAGGTCTAGTGAGATAGCTGGTTATTTCTCCTAAGTCACTGTATCAAACTCGGTTCTTTCCTGAACTGGGTTATGCAAAGTCCCAGTATTTAGTGAAAGTTGTGCACTTCTCTGAGGACAGAGGCTGTGTAGTGGGACAAAGATTTGCCATTCTCTGAAAGGGAGAGATGTTAAGAAAAGAAACATTCAGAGCATAAAATCACTTGTGCAGACTGATACAGTGAGAGTGTATGCTGATATGTGCAGCATCTCTGTGGGTGTATACACCAGCTGGTTTTCTCTGATGCATTTGGTGATTTAAGTTATATCTGCCAAACCCCAGGCCTGATCCTTCTTCCTTTTTTTTTCTTTTAATTTGTAACAACCTTACTACACTTGGACTGTGGCAGAGATGATTCACCATTCCAAAGCATCTTTATTTGTATGTTTTGCTCTGTTTCACATGAAGCTGCCTACTCTTGTGGGCACTGGTAGAATCAGAGCTGTGTCTGTTCTCCCTCTGTAGTACCAGGGAATTAGGATTTCAGTGTAAGATCTCAGTGCCAAAAGGCTTTCAGCCATGCTGGTGCCAGTGGAGATATTCTGGATTGTAGCTACTGAATCTTTGGTCTGGTATTACTGGATCAGCAAGGAGTTTGGTGTTGCATCCTTAATGGACCCTCTTTATTCTCATTTTTTCTGCAAGGAAACAAAGCTTTGAAACTGCTCAGATATTGTTGGCCTTGTCTTATCGTGTGTAATTTTGAAGCATTTGTTCCAGGCACACTACAATTTTTGCCATTTAGTGATTACCTTTAAATTCTGCAAAGCCTTTTCTCATGTGCCCTTGTGCAGCGCTTTGGGAGATTGTCTGATGTGAAAGGCACTATTACACATTGAACTGATTATTGTTGTTTGTTGCTGTTAACACAGACAAGAAACCCTCCTGGCAGGGAAACAACTTCTTTGCTAATAAGTATTCATAATTTGTATCTCAGCAAAAGATGTAAACATATATTATCATTAAATAGGCTGTAATTTTAATTGCCTATAAATGTTATTAATTCTGATTGTGATTATTCAATAGGTAATAAAGATAAAGGCTGTCAAAATTAATTAAGTACATATTCATTAAATTCAAGGTAGCTTCAGTTTCTTTATTGCACAAATACAATTAACACTTAATCTGAATCTCAGTAAGTTACATAATCATGTGACTCAAAATAAAGGGAGGATACAACCTTGGCCTTTTACTTTTTACATGGGAAAACATTAATGATGCTGACATTGGAGACAATTAGACAGTGTCGGCCAATTGTTTTTAGTCAGCTTTCTCTCACATCTGTGGTGTCTACAAGCAAGAAGGGCCATTGTTTCTGCAGGCCTCCGTCGCGCTTTGGCTCTTTGTGCTAACCGTCAATCTCTTGCTGAATATCAAAGCTGTGAGGAAATTAGAACAGACCAGCTCTACTGCACCACACTAAAGCTTAGCAGGGTGCATCCACTATGCTACTAATTAGGCAGTGGCCAACAAAATAACCTGTCAATGTGTGCTTGCCATTTCCCACACACCTGCATTTCATACACTAATAAGCGTACAGCCAGGGAGAGAAAGGAATAACTGCTGAAGTGTGAAAAATGAACAAAATATAACAATGTTTCTCTCCCCACCTATACTACTGCCAATTACCATTTAACATTAGGTAGAATCAACATGTCGGAAGAAATACAATACAGTATCTGAAACTAAAGAGGGGGTAGGAAGGAGCAAAGCCACACATAGCGAGTGTATTAATGTTTGCTGCAGAACGACGCGCTAAGTGGAATCTCTCTTTATTTGTATAAACCAGGAGGTTGAAAATGATCGTGATTAGGGTTTTTCTATTCACATCAGCCCAAAGAGAAATCCATATTTTTGTGGCTTACCAAAAATAGATGAATAAACACCAAAGCAAACGGCATCCACGGCTGTTCTAGCAGACCACATCCTTCATGTGCACCAGCGCAGCTAAGCCAGCACAGGCTGACTAAACTTCTGATCTCCCTCTGATTTACTTTCAGCCAGTCGGTTGCAAACCTCTCAGAAACTTATGTGCACCATCCTTCCACCTTATAATTCCTTCATTTAAAATCATATCAATCAGGATGTCAGTACTGGCTAACCTGGTGGACTTATTACATTTGTGCTATTATTTCCTATCATGAATCTTTTCCCTATCAAACACATAGTTAGAAAACTTCTAGAAATTACTTTTCTATCCAAGTGACAAAAATATACAAAACTGCCCTGTAATTACTGTTATGAAAGGGGGAGGAGGAATGCTTATGCAGTGATTAGAAATACTGTGTTTGAAAGCGACTCATACTCAAAATACAGAAATCAGTTTCATTACAAACATTGCAGCATCGCTGCAAATCCACACAACTCCCACTTGCAAGCCCTTGTAAATTGCTGGGTTTCGCACCATAGTAATTCACACACCACGTATTTCTTTCCCTTTCCCTTTGCTTTAATGCCTGATCAGATTGCAAGAGTGATGATTTAGAAGTGATATCCACTGAAAACAAAACAGAGCAGAAGTAAAGATATTAAGTCAGCTGCAAAATCCCCAGGGCCAATCTGTTAAGGCCATTACCTTTGCCGAGGATCTGACTCGTCTGAATTCAGCACTTCAGACTTGGAGGTCTTTATTTTTTCCCAAACCTAAGGGTTATAAATACAAATTTACTCATATGAGACATTGTGATTCCCTCCCCCTCCATCCTGATGCATATAGTTAAATTCTCTCTTTTTTCTTTCTTTTTCTTTTTTTTTTAATGGTTTTGAGCTTTGGTGGGTCAGGTAGATGAAGGGCAGAATTCCCTTCAAAAAGAGACTTACGGGCATATATCACTCCTGAGTAGCCGTCCTACCAGGCATCTTCAATGTAAAGCTGAATTTAGAACATGAAATGGAAACCAGAAGGGCCGATGAAATGTGTGGATGAAGCTGTTTTCTTCTACAAGAAAAATCACTTCATCTCAATATGTAGGAGAAATGACTATATTGTTATGCTATCCTTGATGGAAATCATACAATAAAGGCCAATATTCAACTGGTATTTGTTAGATACTTTTGAACACCACTCTGCCTTTCATTAGACTTTATCCAGGAGCAGCATTTTCAATTATAAATAAAAACTTTCTCCGCCTCTTCCCACTTGAGCTCAAGTACAGAAGGCCCCTATTTAAAATGCAGCTCCCGAGCAGGCCACCAGGCCGCCTGTTCAGCTGCCAGTGGCTTTTGTGTACAAAGATGTTAATTGGTCCTAATCCCCTCCTAGAAGCTGTTTTGGTAGCCTGACCTGGCACCCCAAAGGACACCTTGGTGTGAAAAACTAAAGGGCCCATTGAAAAGAGAGTGAAAAGCAGCACTGAGCATTCCAACACATTTTAATTTCAGGAATTAAAAAAAAAAAAAAAAAAAAAAAAAAAAGGAAGGGAGGGTGTAGCCAGAGGGGTTATGGCAGAAGGGGAGGGGGGGATGGCACACATCATCTTGCTGATTCTGAATTGGTCATAGAAAGCTTTAGTAACCGTGAAGTAAGCTCTACAAACACCCCTTACACACACATACACATGCAAAAAAAAAAAAAAGAAAAAAAAAAATATTTGCTTATATTTCAGCTTCCGGTTTGGACACGTCTTCCATTTTGCTATTTCCAGTGCACAAACTCTGTTTCAGGCAGCTGAAGAAACCCAAATGCAACCCAAGGGTCCGACATACCTTCTTCAGTCCTCCTCGGGAGGAGGTGGGTAAATCCAGACAGAAGTTTCATTCCCTGCATGTTCTACTGGTCCGTTATGTGGCCCAAATAAATATCCAGGACTTGAAGTAGAGACGACATTTTTTATTAGGCACTTACAGAGCAACCAGGATGCGGGGGAGGCGTGGGGGGGAAGGACGGGAAGGATGGGAAAAGGGAAAAAAGGCAGCTATTAGGGCAAACTTATAATCAAAGGTACACAAGAAATGTTAGATATAAACACTCCCCCTTAGGAAGTTGTAAAATGCTATCTGTTCAGCATGCCATTGTGCAAAGTGTACATTTACAGCTTGGGTGGTAAATTATGCTAATAGAATGCACAAACCTCAACCGTGAGGTTTTGAATTTTTTGACACAGTTCACAGATCAACTTCATAGGTCAGAAGAGTTTGCCTCCCACAGCCTGATAAAGTAGAGACATATAGTGTGTGTGTGTGTGTATTATTATACTCTTGCTCAATGCAAGTTTTTAGGTGGAATATATTTGGTAAATTTTCTTCTCTGCATTTGCTCATAATGAATAATTTTCATTAGACACTGCTCTAGGCGAGGGCAAAACACTTAGGAGACTCTTTTCATGGTAGTGTTTCAAGGTGTTGAATGCAAAAACCCAGTTATAAAAGTTTCCATAGTACATCAATGTACACAGAAAGGAAGCTACAGCAGCAATTCTTTCACCAAAGAACAACTACTCAAATGTACTTTTTAATAAGCATTTGCACTACAAGGAAAAAAAAAAAAAACAAAAAAGGGCATATAAAATGTTAGATTCCATAATCAGAAGAGATTTCCTGCTCAAAGAACAGGCACCCATGGTTAGAGGTGGAAGGTAAGACAAAGATTTGATTCTTGTGCAATTACTATAAAACAAACAAACCAACCCTCTGAATAAAAAAGCATCCAAAAAATGAGGAGTATCCATGTGGAGAGAACAGAAAAAAGTGCTGTGTTCTCCTATCAGTCTCCTAAAGTACTTCTGGTGATCGAAGCGCTGCAAATCAGACTGTCAGCGTTTTCCAGACTCACATTAAAGAAATGAGTGTGTTTTTAATGTCAAATTAAGAAAGGAGAACTTCCAGGATTTAATCTTGTTCAGATATCTCAAGGTGCATTTTTTATTTCAATGGCTCATTCACTGCTCTCCTCATGATAAAAGTAACTCTGTCTCTAGCATTGTGTTTTCTGGATCAGCTGCTTAAAAATGTTATGGTAAAGTATATCTCAGAAACAAGGTGGGATCACAGAAGTGCCTTAAAAGATGGAGAGAAAAGCAGGTGATTAAACTGGAAAAAAACTTTCCTTGGAAGCTGAAAAATTAAATGTAGGGAAATGTAAAAACTTCAATGCAGAGTAAAAAGGCCAATAACATTCCTTTTCCCAAGATATATTTGTCTTTTTGAAGGATATACATGTATTTTTATTATTTTGGATGGTTCATGAGTTTATTTCTGTTTCAATGTACTTCTTGGCAGGAAAGAGCTCCAAGTGACTCAAGGAGCCAGCATTTGGGTGAGTGGCACTGTGTTTCTATGTGCACTCCCTAAGATGTGCTGGAGGGCCTGCTCTGCAAACACAGAGCATCTGCTGATGGAAATGGTAGCATATTTGAGTTTTAATAAAATTTTAAAAAAGCAAAATCAGTTCTGTTGGCCTAGACCTCGGTCTCTGAGTCATCTGCAGGTGAATTGTGCACTGTTTCCTGAAGTGAGCTGATTATTCACATGAGTAAGGTGAGCAAGGGCTTGTTCCAGGGTCATCCACACAAGTCCTCATTATAAAACAGCCCTGAAGTTGGATGAACTGAGGCAGCCGAAGAGACCGAACAAGCTAATCCAGAAATCCTGCTGCAAACCCCACTGCGTCTCCCCCAAACCCTGCGAGCTTCTCTGGCGCTGCACAAGGTCAGAGCAGAGGACAAAGTTTACCTCAAAGCAAGGGCTCTACCTGAAAACCACAGCAGATCATTAGAAAATGAAAAAATAGCGTCAATTTTCAAGGGGAGTGAAAAGCAACTGCTCCAGAGCGTCAAATGGTTCTTGTTTTTCACCGGACTGCTCAGAAAAAGAGCTTTCAGATGAAGCCATGCTTATGAGCTGCTGCTGGTGTGTAAGTCTGTGCTTTCCACACAGTATTGCAGCACTTACGAAAAATAACAGGGAGAGAAATAGACTCTGAAAACCACTCCAGCCTCTTTGGGGAGGTGAGTGTATAGTGAATATGTCGAACTTTTTTTTCTTCCCATTCCAATCTTTTCCCTCCACTCCCCCTCACATTTACAGCTCTAGTGGTATTTCAATCCAGTTAATGTCTGTGTGTTGTAAATGTCACAGGGGTTAATCTCCACCAAGCTTTTAAGAAAATAAATCAGCATTTTGACTGATTTGATACTTTAAAAAAGTTTCCACCCACTCTCCCTTTCTTCTCCTGATGTGGCAGGAGGGGTATTAAAATCTGAGTGAGCTCTAAGAAACTGTTGGGTATTTTGTGTTATCCCTGCCAGGTGGCAAAGAACCACAAGAGTATACAACTCCTTTCTGCTGGAGATTAGTAAAATAGAAGGATTCCTAAATGGGGGCCTGATCCTGCTGGGCACCGTCTGTCCCTTGAATTCTGCAGCAACCGGGAGGGGAAAAAAAAAGATGACGTGAAGAATTTGAATGAAACAGAAAAAAAAAGGAGTTGGAGCATGCAGTGGGATTCCTTGCCCCTGTTGTTGCACCCGTGAAACTTTGAGCTGCCTGCCACACAACCTCCTGGAATTTCGAAAGTGGTAGCTTTTGCCTTTGAATTTACATTTGTGGCTTTCCAGGGACATCAGTGAAAACCAAAGCCACGCTCACACCTGCTTAAATCAGCTCCCGAAGAGTGCTGCTCACTCTAAATGTAGCTATGGCAGCAAGGCTGCCTGAAGGCACAGGCAGAACAGAGTTGTGGAGGGCAGCATATTTCCAGGGTGCAAAAAATGTCCTTGTTCCCCTTTTTGGGAATGTCAGCAACAGGCAAAACCAGGCGGCTGGGAAGGAGGGACTGTGGTGAGTGTGTTACCAGCTGCTGTGGTGGGGGGAAGAAAGACACACCATGGCCAGCACCCAGAGAATCAGCAAGGTCAGTGCTTTGAGGGCCCTCCTTCACCCTGAGCCAGGCACTCAGAGACCCCCACTGCTCCCCATCCCTCATGAGTGGCCTTGGGTCGGTTCTGGAGAGCAATGGCAGGGATCAAAACGGAGCCAGCAGAGCTGCAAAACTAACCTGATCTCTTCAGAAGGATGTGGAATATTACTGTCATGATTTCATTGTCAGAAATGCCTGAAATGATCAAGCAAGTAAATATTACAGGCATTCTGTGCACACCTTGGCTACACCAATGAGATAGAGTTCCATCCTCCTTCTCTAAATGGAAAACACTGGTATCTGCGTTTTAAAAATGGAGAGGTGTAGTGCAAAAGCTGGCACATGACTTTCAGAGATAATCTGTCACAAAATCAGGAAGAGAACATAAACATATTTAAAAGTCTGCCACAGCACACACTCCAAAGCCGGCTGGCATTGAACCCAAGGCTAAGAAACCTCCTAAAGGAGGCACTACAAAACTCTAGGGTGTTTAACCTCTCACATGAGATACACCGTCCCCCAACTCAGGCTCAGTTGATAACAGTGGTTTCTGTGAATCTGTTAATTCCTTCTCCAAAAATCTCCGTTCACTTTACTTTTCTTCTGCAGAAGTCCGGCAGTGTCAAACCGTGTAGTTTTTCTAAAACTGCTTAACAATGAAATGCCAAAAACCCCACCCGTGTTCTCTCTCAAAAACCTACGTGCCCAGGAAGCAGTGAATACCCAGTGAATACACAATTTAAGGAAAATCAATCTGCATCTGTCCCCAAAAGCACAGCAAAGGTAGCGGATGTGGATTGGCTTCCTGTATTTGCATTTCCTTCACACAATGAGTGGATCTAGTTACATTTGTTTCACCTTTCAGCTATTTCTCTAATTTTCCTTTCTGAACGGAGGAATTTTTCCCTTTTTTTTCTCCCAGAGTCAATGCTGGGGAGTGAAGCAAGGAAGTTATCAAAGGGGGGAGGGTGGGGAGAACAGCCTAGCCAGAGCTAAGGCTGTAATTACTTTAGAAACATAAAGGTCTATTCTCTCATTGCTGAAAAAGGGGAATTACACACATAACTTCCATTAACATTAATGGGACTCACCTACATAAATCCCTGGCACATCAATGGGAGAATAGATCCTGTGTAACTATAGGTACTGTTTACTCAAAGGAAGTGTGTACCAAAGCATACTGCCTAAATCAGGATAGAGTGGGTGAAAGCTCTACCTTACTCATTTCATTGTCATTTGCTCTTGAAGGGCAATTATCAAGAAATTATTAGGTAGTGGCATCTTAATATCATGCTCTCCTGCCTTTGTACTTCTTCTCTGACAAAGGCAAAAGCTGACAGAATGTAAAATATTTTCATAATGGATTTTTTCCCAGTTGTTTTTCTGGTACTCCCCCTGTTTAGTTTTCTACAAACAGAGACATACATTACTTGTGTTTATCCCCCTCTGCTCTGTCTCTGTGTATGATTATGAAGGCTGGGCCAGTTTATAGCCAGCAATATAAAATAAAAGGATTTTATCTGTCATTCTTTTCATGGATATACGAAATAAGGAATTTGTCTTTTTTTTTTTTTTCAAATTGATCTGCTATTCAGAATGGCTGTTTCATGAATATCACTTCAGATACTGCATGTAGCAAGGGATTTAGTGTTCACTATTACTGTTAAACATGATGCAACAACATCTCATTGAGTCAGTGCAATCATTAAAAAAAAACCTGGGAGCACCAGCTACCCACAATGATTTGAATTGCTTCAGATTTTGGAGCAGTAGGACAACAATAAAGAATATTTAGAGTCATTCTGGAACCACAAACCACTGTCTGACACTTTATGGCTGTAAAAGTTAAACTTCAGTAATTTTATAGGCTTACCTTGGCAGGCTGTCTCAATGCACTGCCAGCACCAGCACACTGACAGGGGGTTAAACACCAAGTCCAGGCAGCTGCTGGTTACTGAACAGAGTGTCCCATTTCCTATATCTCTGAAATATAGGTCTCAAAGCACTAAGTGGTTAGTCCTTATTTAACTCTCATCTAATTTAGGGTGGGAAGGAGGTTTTTTTATTGTTTTTTTATTTTATTTTATTGCAGGAATTGTAAAATTCACGCACAGAAAAGTATTCATCTGTGGATAAGGCAGGTATCACCGTCACCTGGGAACTGAGGAAAAGGGAAATATCATTCAGGGCATGCAGGGCAGGACCCCAGACCTGCCCCACCAGAGAGCTGCCTGTCTGATCCACTCCCCTCTTTCCTTGCTTGCTCTTCCCTAGTTTAGAGGAGGCTCTCTGACTGCTCAAAGAGCTGCATGGATTCGGAAGGGAATGCCTTTACCTGCTGTTCTGAGGGGACTTTCTCTCTGTAAGAGACTCTTTACCCAGCTTGTGGTGCTATGTGTCTCAGCCACTGCCAACACAACATCTAAAATGAAAGCAAAATATTTTGTGGGAGAATTTAATTGATAAAAATACAGATGATATTTCATCAGAGCCCCCAGTTTTAAGAGTGTAAGCACTTTATCAAAGTCATCCTTTCCTCAAGGAGTTATCGGTTTCTATTACTAAATGCAAGGACAAAAGGAGGAATAGAAAAGAAAATCGAGACTCATTCAGGTCTGATATATATGCCAGTGACCAGACTAGATGTAAAAATTTGATTTATAAGGAAACACAGCTAATGTGAGTGCCATGAGTCAGCTCAATATATCATTTTCTGAGAGGGAAATCATTTGTGATGGTCTCGCAGCTCTTCCAGGCATCTGCAGAGATCATATCCAATCTATTTAAAATGTGAAATTTCTGGTTCAGTAAGTCAGTCAGTTATGTCCCTGGCTTTGATGAGGGCAGAGTTTCACTCACTATAAAGACAGAGGAATGGAAGTTCTCATTATTGGTTTCATTGGAACAGCTCCTTCAGTGATTCACCTTTTAACCAGATGCATTGCTCTGGCTATGAGGGAAGGCCAGGTTCTGCAGACCTTATTTCTGTGAAGTGTGGTCAAGTCAATATGAGCTTTGCTTGAGTAAGGGCTGCAGATGTGATGCTGTGTTTCAATAAGCCAGCCCCCAGAGAGGCAAATTGTTTTGAAGTCAGCAAAAGTTAGCCAGAGCAGGACCAGCCAGCTGAGAAGGGGTCATAATCTTCAGAAAACTCATGAAAACAGGGAGAGATTTTAAAACCAAAAAGCTGTTTTAGTCAGAAGCAAGTGTCCTGTCTCTTAAAATTTACCTGCTTAGCACAGGATGCAACTAGTTGAACTATAGTGTATTGTCTTTTCTCAGAAAGATTAACTTCCCTTTTGCCCTTAGCTGCCTTTTTTTTATGCTAAACTTCTGCCTCTCCTGGAAGCTCCTCATATGAACACTTGTAGCCAGATTTTAGCTACGTACATAATGGTCAGGCAGGAAGAATACACTAGCCATGCTATTTTCATCATCTCATGTCTTAACAACAGAAGATTTCTGTACTGGTCAAGCCTGATAATAGGCCCTGGATACACAGTGAACTAAGGTAACTAGTTCAGCATCATGTAATTACAATTCCTGATAAAAAGCAACTAACCAAGCTCAAAAAAAAAAAAAAATATATTCTTGCCATTCACAATTTGGTCCACAAATGGTGTCATCCTTTCAAAGCCTCACCAGTGCTGAGTACAAGGGAACAGTCACTTCCCTGGGCCTGCTGGCCACACTGTTGCTGATACAGGCCAGGATGCCATTGGCCTTCTTGCCCTTCTTGCCCTGGGCACACAGGGGCTCATGTTCAGCCACTGTCCGTCAGCACTCCCAGGTCCTTTTCCACAGGGCCACTTTGCAGCCACTCTGCCCCCAGCCTGGAGCGCTGCTGGAGGGTGTTGTGGCTCAAAGGCACGACTTGGCCTTGTGGAGCCTCATACAATTGGCTTTGACCTATTGATCCAACCTGTCCAGGTCCCTCTACTGAGCCTTCCTTCCCTCCAGCAGATCAACATTCCCAACTTGCTGTCAGCAGCAGACTGCCTCAGGGTGCGTTTGAGCCCCTTGCCCAGAACTGACCTCCACGGGAGACTGCACCCTGAAGGCAGTGCATGAGACCTCTTGGCCGTGCCGGCCCTCTGGTAGAAATAAACCTTGAATGTGACTGCTAGTACATCTCGTCTCTGAGAATAGCTCCTGCCACCATACATATCACTGCTGCCAGCTTAGGGCTTTTGATTCCTCCTCAAAATGCATATTTGCACCCTGTGCATGCTACTAACACTTCTTAACATTTCTTCCAAGGGAGCAGAACCATCTCGATTTGAGGGTTTAACTTGTACAGGCAAAGAAAAGCTGCCACACTATTTCTCAATCAGCAAAGACTGTGATGCCAGTTGCTGATCTCAGCCATAATTATTGAACAATTTTTTTCTTTTGAAACACACAATTATTGAATTCATTGTAGACATACTGTATGTACTAACTTAATTTTAGCAGTATAATCTCATAATGGACATCAATGAATAGAGGATTAGTGAAAACCTATTAATAAAGAGATATAACAGGCCCTCCGATATTTTCTTTCAAAAGGCACAGTAAGCTTCAAGTTCTGCTTCTAGAGCCAAGCCTAAGTAAGCCTGCATAGTGGGTCTCACAGCAGGGGCAAGAGGGAGAAATCACTCCCTTTAAATTGCGGATTAGAAGCAAATCTACCTTGCAGGTCTGACTGTAGTTTTCATTTTGCAGCAACTGCCTTGTCTCAAGGTCTGCCTCTTCTGAGCTTGTTGTGGGTTTAGCCCTTGGCAAAATGCCAAGCCCCCCCTAAGCCCACACGGTCCCAGCGAAAGGAGGGAAGGGAAAAAACCCCAAACTTGGAAAAACTTATATAAATATATATATTTACACGAAAGTTACAACACACATATATGTACAAATGTAAAGAAAACTAACAATAACTTTTATCCCAAACTGCCTCCCTAACAACACAGAGATTCCACCACTCACAGACGTCTCCCAGGAAAAACACTCAACAGGGAGAGGGAAAGAGCAACCCCAAGCAAAAAAGTATTTACTTCCCAGAGACCAAAACTGCTATGAATGTTTCGGCAAGGAGCGGCGAGGCCTATCACTCCTGAAGCAGCAACAGGGTGTCCTCTCAAGGCACCACAAGGAGAGGAAAAGGGAAGAAGCAACTCCCTTCACTGGTTTTATACTCGACGTCAGATGATATGAAATACCTCTTTGGTTGCTTAAGTCAGGTGATCCCTGTCCCTCTAAATCTACGGAAAGTCCTATGGCCGCAAAACTGAGGCGTGCTGAATTTGACTTTGGGCCCAACTAGACTAAGGCCTTAATCTGAGGTTTTTTGGGGTTTATCAAACCCATCGCAGAGGTCCATGAGATCCCCTTCAGCGGTGGTGTCTGCACCATGTTCCAGGCCCACAGGGGTGTCTGTTCGCTTTTGCATAAAAATCTAAGGTCTGTAATGTTGCAAGGACTGTGATGGCATGGGGCTGAGCTGGGGCTAGCACAGCACACCCACCAGCAAGGGAGCAGCAGGGCAACCTCCATCCCACACTCGAGCTGTGTGTTTGCATTGCTAGTTACAGCACAGCAAGGACAGCCAAGTGTGAAATAATCCAAGTGTGATCTGTTTTAAGGTGGAGCAGACAGAGCCAAGGATGCTTCTTTTATGCATGTGTGAACACACATTTATGTGTTTCAGCCTTAGGAGGAATGAAAGCTTCAGGTAGTTCACACGGTAACGTCCTGTTGGCCTGACTCAGTGCACCTGAAGTTAATGGAAACTTTCTGCTGCCAACCGCGGAGGCTGGAGTGAAGTTTAGGTGAGCTGTATTTAAAAATTTATTTCAACACACATTGGAAAATTGTTTGGAAAATGTGGAGCAGAAGCAGAGAAGTAGTTAGAAGAGGTTAGCTGAATATCATCTCTGTCACTGAAGCATTTTAACTGCCTGGCTTTTAAAAGTTTGGTGAGGAGAGAGTGACATATTCTGAGAACTCTCCAGTTCCATGGATCATTGTAATTTCTTTTACTACTTAGACAGCAGACTATCCCAAGGCTGTTCCTGCAGGGTTTGTAGTTCCCTTCTCAGAACCCAGAGAGGTAATGGACAGTGTCACCACAAAGGAAAAAAAAAATTACCAACCTCCCCCTGAAAAATCTCAAAACCTTGAGATGGCTGGAGTATAATACTGCCATGGTAGTCCTATGCTATGTATTGCCTTTGGCTTTCTCCGCTGAAAAATTTCAAGGACATTTTCCAGGACACTCAAATCCAATTTTTAGCACCCAGTTTCAAAGTTATGTCAAAGAATCAGTATCCTGAAAAAGACATGACCACACCAAGGTTATACTAGTATTGTTGTTGTAACTTTCATGTGCCAACAGGACATAGTGAGACTGAAGATAAGAACCTTAAAAACACCCTACATGATGAAATGTGCTGTTTCTTGGGGTCCAGTGGTAGCTTCTGAATAGTGATCAAGACAGCTGTGTGTAGCACCAAGAAGTGCTGGATGGACCACAGAAGTACTTAAGAACTGTTGGCAGAGCTGAGGGGCAATAGCTGTCACTTTATTCTGCACACTTAACTCCTATTAGTATTAATGGAGCAGCACATAAACAGTGAGAGCAGATCATGGCCTGCAGCTATTTATATATTTCTGTCTCATGTCTTTTGTTTTATGGCATTGTTCAGTGGTGTCACCCACAAGCTTGCAGTCATTGTGTTTCTATTTTGACATATACAGGAGTGTGCATGTGAATTTTATAATGGCAGAAAGGAGGTGTACATTTTGAATTGAAGTGTATCCTGCAATCAAGGAAGTGAATTTCCTTACATAAATACTCCTGCTGCACAACCCCCCACCCCAAGTCTTCGTCTGGCCCCCAAGAGCTGCTTTTTGTAGGCTGCTGGTGCCCTCACCATCTTGTGCAGGACTTGTTTATTTGTGTTGCAGTGGCACTTAGAGCTTCCCGAGGAGTGAGGTCCATTGTGTGGTGTGCTGGGCACATAGCTGAATTGGAACGAGCATGGCTTTCTGTGTGAGTGCTCTAGAGAGAGAATAGATCATTAAGGTCACTTGTTTTCCTTACAGAGGCCAAGGCAGGATTGATTCCTACATTATATTCTATCTATGTATGTATTTTTCCTTCCCAGTTTCAAACAACCAAGGGGCCAAGATATTACTCACTTCCCTTAGAAGAGGCTTCTGTAACCCAGACATCTTGTTCAGACAAAGTTATGCTTGAATTTTTTAAGCCCACATTTTTTTAAATTTTGTTCTATTATTTCCAGATGGGGAATGTTCATGCAGAGAAGGACGCTCATCACAGAGGGAAAGGGGAAGGAAACTGCGGCCCCTGCCAGGCAAAGAAAGGATTGGAGGAGGCAGCCTGAGTCAACCACAAGAAGGGTCCCACTAGCTCTTTCTACCTCCACCCACTTCTAGACACTCCTGGCCATGTTTGAGACAGCACTATTGAATCCATTCAGCACTACAGCATTGTATCTATTCAGAGAAATGCACTTCAACAGGCCAACCACCCTTAAAAACAGCCCCATTGTTTCTCCTAAAAGCCTCATTGAAATCTGCATATATAACTGGCTTCTGTTTTGTGAGTTAGCTATACTTGTGCATTACTGATTTGAAAGTGAATGCTCCTTGGAGGGTTATTTTACATGAAATACTGCTTCTCGACAAAATGTTTCTCCTTTCTTCAACAATATCATTGTGGAGATTCCTCGCTCTAGAAAGATGATCAATATTGCTTTGTAAACCAGGATCTGATAGGAATTGGTGTTGGTAAGGGCATCAGAGCAGTGGTTTAACAAATCACACAGTCCTGTGTCTGTTTACTAAGGAGCAGTGTTACCTGCCTTGCCCACCAGAGAGAGACACAGTCACTCACACAAGCACACCCACCCCTCATGAACTAGAAGGAGTTTCTACTCAGGAGCAAGGAGGAGTTAGTCTACATATTGCTTTTTTTGTTATTGAGGTATCTTGAAGTAGCAAATTTGTTTGAAGTCTTAACAACACCAAGCACAGACTGAGAGTGCTGGCAGAGCCAGCAACCAGACCCAGTGACACCTATTCCTCCAGGTGACAGTGCACAGCAGGGCAGGATGGAAAGGCACGAGAGATGTGTGAAGCATAGTTCATATCTGGGTTTGACAGAGTTTCAGTTTGTTTCATTAATTATTACTTAGAAATCCCCCAAACTATAAAAATACATTGTCAGATGTTCTAAATGAAACCAAACAAATACACCTGGTGTCTAAATATCTGAAGCAGTGTGCCAGCCTTCACCCCATATCAACGATCAGCGATGTAGCAGCTCTCTTGGACCTTTGTTGATGTAGGTGCCTCTTTCAAGATACAGCTGTAGTTACCTGACCACCAACTCACCCACTGCCCAGCAGTCACAGAATCACAGACTGGTTTGGGTTGGAAAGGCTCCTTAAAGGCCATCTAGTCCAAATGCCCTGCAGTAAGCAGGAACACTTCCTACTAGACCGAGTTGCTTAAAGCCTCATCCAATCTGACTTTGAATGTTTCCAGTGATGGGGCTTCCACCACCTCTCTGAACAACCTGTGCAGCATTTCACCACCCTCACTTTAAAGTATTATTCATTATATATGGTTTGAATCTACACTTTTTTAGTTTAAAACCATTAACCCTTGCTGTATCTCTACCAGCACTATGAAAATTTCTTTTAAGCCCCCTTTAAGGTAAGGTGCATCTTCAACCCCACTTCATATGGCTCCTGGCTGTAGGAGTTTTTTTCTGCAGAGTCACTTGTGTGTAGCACTGAGGTGCATGCTAAGACAGGCTTCCAAGTGCATTAAGAAAGACACGTTCAGCTCTCAGTGAGGGGAAAAATATTTCCATCTCCACTTTGAAATGAGGGATTAAACAAACCTGTGGCAAATTTGACTGCTTCACAGAGTGTGGTAATGGACTTGATGCCATGTGGATGGCAGAAAGTGTACATGATATTGGCCAGTTGTTTGATACTGCCACTCTAAAGGCCCCAAGAATTAGACCAATTTCACACTAGAAGAGGTGCTTGTTTCTCACATTTTCTTTCACAGTTGGAGTCCTGGTCACTTGTTGATCTTCTGTCCTCATAAAATCTTTCCAGTTCATTTAAAAGTTGGCTCTCCTGTGCATTTCTTAAATTCTTTCTGAAGCTCGAGGTTTGAAATGCTTGCTTTCTTATGGGACTGAAAAGGGCAAAGCTGTAAACGGAGCACCCTGACCCCAAAGGCCTTATGCTGCCAAATAAAGTCAGCTAGAATTGGTGGTAAATGGGGCTGCAGGATCATGCTCCTGTATTAAGTACTGGTTAAATGGTATCTTGTACTTGAAGGCTTCAAAATCTTATGCTTTCTCTCCAGCCTTCTCCAATGCATCTCTACAATACAAGGTAGAAATTCTCCACCTGAGAGATCTCCAAACTTCTCCTTATAAAATTTTATACTTTCCATAAAAAACATCTGACAATATAAGGCTGTGAAGTTATTTGCTTCCAGGTAAGGATATCTCTTCTTTCCATTCCATTTTAGAAAATACTACTGTTGACTCTTTTCAGCACACTTGTTTTCAGGATAACCCATGAAAACATGGTGCTGTCTGTGCTGTTCCCTCTCTCCCTCTCTCAAAGCGCATTATGCACAAACATGCATAAATCTGAATATTTATTACATAACAACATAGACCATGTAGTATTATATTAACTAGTGATCATCTAGTCAGCATTCCAGTTTAGACAGTGTCAAATATTTCAGCTGATCTTTAATCAGTCAGTTATAGAACACTGCACTCCAGAGGAAAAATTTCTTCTCTATGTTTTAAAATTATGGGTCATGTGTGAATGAAAGCCAACACCTCAACTGAACCCTGTTGAACTCTGCACCGGAAATAATCCTGAGGAAAGTTGGTCCATCCTTAATACACAGTTCTAGCTGTGGAATGAGTTGAATTCAAGCCTTACCCTGTTTTGTGGTGCAAAACTCATCAGTTCTAGAAACTTAACGTAGGAGTTCACCAGGCAGTTAACTCTCACATTAATCGAGACTGAAAATGTTGTCCACCAGCATTGTTGCAAGATGTATTTTTGGTTGGTCTCCCATCCCAGGTTACCAAGAGTTAATAGACTCAATTATTAACCCATACACACTTTACTGCCACCTGCCAAAGCACACCTTGCAAGCATAGAAGTCTCTTGCCCTGTTAATCTGAAGCAGATAGGCAGGAAGAAGATTATATCTAAGAAATTTATTTTACGTAAGTTGAATCATTCTTTCTCCTTCTTCTGGTGCTTGTGACCTGATCTTTACACATCAAGAACTGGCAATGAAACATATGAAAGTTCTTCATGAAGAGGTCAAAAACAAGCTGAGCTGGATGTTTTGATTACTCTCTGGCTTTAAATCTTATGCAATAAAGTTTGGAGTAACAAGGTAAAACAGATACAGATTTCCTCCAAAGTTTGCTACACAGGAGCCTTCTCAGGATGCTGATCTGAAGAAGCCAGTATTTCCCATCTCCCCATCTCCCGCTTTAGGAAGTCATGTAATTAGGCAGAAATGTTTTCTCAGAGACCCCTCTGTGCTCATGCAGCTCTCAGGAGAGAGGTCACTTTATGCGTTTCTTCCTTTCTTGTTGTTGAAAAGTTTGTCCTGGATTTGCTCTGCTGTTGGGGTTTTTGGCCAGCACAAATGGACGTGGCAAAATCTTCTTTGTCACTGCATGTTTTTCTGTGTTATCTGCATATCCACGCTGAATAGTTGTGGAGTGCAGGCTGTTTCAAGGATTATTCTTAACAGAATCATACATCTGTTTAAATATAACTAGATATTAAGCTTCTTGGAAGCTCTCAAACAGGTGAACTCTGTTAATCTCTTTTTTCATTAATGTAGTCCCATGGGAATTAGCAGGAGTATTTTATAGTGCTAGTGTACCCACATGCATCTAGAAAGGGGTGTATCTGCTCTCTAAACTGTGAAACCAAATGATCAGGTGGAAAATTATCATTTATCTTGAGTTTAATGTAAACTAGCATTACAGTTCTTTAAAGAGCTTAAACTTGCGACTGTAGACTTTTCACTGTTTACTATATGCTTAAGGATTGAAAAGCTATTTATTATGGGTATTCATATAAAAGCAGTGCTTATTGCCTGGTCTAATTATGTAAATGCATAGCAGGGGAGAATTTCTACCTGCAAATCTTACAGCCTAAACTAAATAAGAGTGGGAGCAGAATGAAAAGGGAAAGCAAATGGACAAAGTGCTAGAACTGGAGCGCTCTGATTACTGTCCAAGGTCTGCACATTCTGGCCCCATTGAATTTGTTATATTTTGGTACTTTCTAGCAGGAATTTCCCAGACACACAAGCATAGGTCTGGAAAGAGCAATAAAGGCTTTTAAATAGGGATCCTGATCACCTACAGGTCTTAGAAATATCTTTGAAGTGGTGTCAAGGAGATGAACTTGCTCCTGTTGACTGCAACAAGACAAAACTATGTTTTGTGTACATTTGGACTATATGGAAGTTAGGGAACATGGTGTCCTGGGTTTGGCTGGGGTAAACTTAATTTTCTTCGTAGTAGCTGCTATGGGACTGTGTTTTGGTGCTGAAAACTGTTTGTAATTCAGGGTTGTTTCAGCTACTGCTGAGCAGTGTTTGCACGGGGTCAAGGCCTTTTCAGCTTCTCACAGTTCCCCACTAGTGAGCTGGCTGGGGATGCACAAGGAGTTGGAGGGGACACAGCTGTCCCAGCTGACCCCAGCTGTCCACGGGGATATTTCCTGTCATATGGCATCGTGCTCAGCGTACAAAGCTGCGGGAAGAAGATCATGCTGTGGTTAGAGCAGCAGGGCTGAACTGAGCTGGCGAGCCTGCCTGGTGAAGATGTGAAGTGTAGTATCAGAAGGGTGTTGCAGCAGCCGAGTCTTTAATTTGAAACGATTTTGTCTTTGATGAATCCTCTTCCTGGTTAAAGAAATTCATGACACGACACCTCATCTCTGCACTCTTGATTACAGTTTTATCAAGAGCTATTTTACCATTTCAGACACACTTTTGAAACGTTCATTTCTTTTCAGTCAAACTCCCTTTTATGCCAGTGTCGACACCGGCAAGGCACCAGACCGCGCTTTGCAATGTCAGGGGGCGATTCCTTAGGGGTCCCGCATCCCGGGCTCAGAGCCCCTCGGCGGGTTCTCCATCCCGAGCACTCCCGGACCCCGCGGAGGGGCCGCCGCTGTCCGCGGTGCTGAGCGGACCCGGGTCCGCCGCCGGCCGGGGATGCCCCAGCTCTCAGCCCGGACTGAAGAAAACGCTCTGCCTTCACCAGGCACACTGTGGACAAACACAAGGTGAGGTCCCACAGCATCGCCCCTGGCACAGTGCGAGCAGGTCTCTCTCTGAACATGAGCAGTTACACACGAAATTGTCCTAGGAATAGTATTGATATTGCTATTAATTTGTTTCACTGGTGCTTAGGGCACTCTCGCAGAAAAAGACCATTGACCAGTGTTATGCCTTGAGGCCTCTTTGGCTGAGCTGGTGCTCTGGATTGTTGCATTGTATCTTTCCACTTCGATTCATGTGTCTGATTGCCCAATAACAACACACAGTCTAGTTAGAACATTAGAAAATTTCTCTTAGCTGTAGATAACAAGATGAAGACAAAGCTGGAATTGTATGTTTCATACTACTTATATCCAGCTGGCTCATGAAGAAGTTTTGAGACAGTAATACCATCCCATCACAGAAACAGTACTCAGTGGCCCCCAGAGCCTGTAGAAGGTAAATACATGCTAAAAACTCCTATTTGCAGGGAGAGATTTCTACAGACTTTTTCTAAGCAGCAAGATGTGAACATCTTCCATCAGAAAAAAAAAATTTCTTCTTTACTTGTTTTTTAATTCTATTTTATAGTTAAAACTGTATTCACTGATTTTTCATCTTTTCCTCACTAATCCAGTGCTCTCAAATAACTTTCACATATTTGTTCTCATCAGCATTGAACATAATTCTAAGAAATTCAAGATGTGCAATAAAAAAGTTTCTACAACCTGGTTAGATGGCCATTTCTTCTTTCATGTATACATCTTAGTCCTTGCTTCTGTGAAAGTCAGAGCCTACAGTTCAGGGCGTTTCCCTGAGGACCTTTGCCACTAAGTCAGACTGCCACAATTCTAGTTAGAAACTTCAGGAGCTCAACTTGGAAATTAAATACAGACTAATACATGAACTGGAAATGCAACTTACATGACTGGTGCTTTCCCTTTGCAACAGACAAAAGTCATCTTTAAGAGTTTAAATCAATTCCTCTGGATTTTTGCCCACTTGGTTTTTCTAAATGAATAAGTTATTCTGAACACAAATGATCGATATACTAAGACTGAAGTCAGTAAGTTTTGGTCTCATCTGTGGGGGTCATCTTCCCACAACACACCATTTAAACTCTACATGACAAGGGATCTGATTTCATCAAGTAAAGGCAATAGGACACTCAGCAAGTGGGAGAGAAGCAAACACACCAAGTTTCTTAGGCTCTTACTCTTAACAGAGGGCAACTAATTCATGTATCTCATGTTATTTTCCCCATGACCACATTCAAACTATGCCAGTGGAAGAAAGTATTAAATATGCATGCAAACATAGTTAGGTATGTGTATATATCAATTATCTTGGTAAATAATAATAATGACAGTAAGAATATCTAAGAAAACACAATGCACTAGGAAATAATAAGCATAATCCCTTTCATTAAAAATGTTTCACTCCATGGGGCCAGTAATCCAAGACTGTTTCCATAAGGCTCTGTTGTTTTAACAGCTGTGGCCATGGTATAAAGTTTCCTATTTGGAGCCTGAACACAATGAAAGTCCCCCTCAACACCTGATGAAATGGGCTCTTATTTACTAATTCATCTCGGTAATCATCTGATTTTGAGAAGGTTTGCAATGCTGTGTCCAGAGGAGTATAGAGATTATCTTGGAGCATGCACTCAGGATGCCTTGGATTGCTTATTTATCCCTCCTTAGCTCTTTATGGCAACAGATGCTTTACTCTCCTGCCTGCTTCTGATTTCCATTTAGGATTTGGTTTATGAAATTGTTTAAAGGCCTCAAAGAGATTATGACCACCTAGTGGTAGGCACACTTTAGACATTTAAATTAAAGACTAGGCAGGAAAAGAAAGAAGAAAAATTGTGACTAATGAGAGGGAATGACTGAGAACACTGAACTGGAGTTGAGTATACTGGCTGTTAAATTTGTGATCACAATTTTACCTCAACTTCATGTAAGTTAAAGTATATACTGGTACCTTGTTCTGCATAGGTTTAGATGAGTATCAGTATCCCCATTTCTGAGGAAACTCACTGACCAATTACTAACAAAGCTCTTAGATATAAATTCTGGTGGAAGGGACAACTGGTCTTCTGTTCTTAATTTCAGACTAGGGGCTAAGCCATGAGGTCATCTTCTGTGCACTCACCATGTTGTCCTTCACTTGCTTCTGTCTCTTGCAACATTTTTGTAGCCGGGGTGAAGGCCACTTTCATTTGACCTTTCATATATTATCTTCAACTTTTTCCCAGGTGTGATCTCAAGTCACCTTCCTTGTCCCTCTCTTGTGTTCTGCCTGGCTTCCTTCCCAATATCCAGTCTGAATCCAGGAAGCCACAGCTCCTGGCATGACAACTTTATACTTGCCAGCATGAGTTTCTTTCTACTTTTTGTCCACTAATTGTGGAAAAATTGTGTATCCAAAACTGTGGAAGGGAATTTAAAAGAGCAAGAAGGCCATGAGGTTTCCCTTGCAAATTTTTCTCTGGATTGATCCATGTGCAGCAAGACTAATAGAAAATCTTTGAATGCATAAAGGATACCCACCTTAGGAAAAATTCAAATTTGTGTTAGCATTAATTTTCTTTTATTTTTGGGACAGAACTGGAAAATCAGTTTCCATTTGGTTTTCCATCAGTCTCACAGGCTGTTTCTCATGCATCTTCAGTGATGTGCTTCAGTGTTGTTGTGGTGAATCCTCACCCCTCCCCATCCTTGGACCTACTCCATGATCTAGGAAGCTACTGATAAGCCTTGACTGAACCAGCTGAGTACTGAAGCATCCCTTGACCATCCCAGTAGGGCCATTAGGCACTCCCTGGTCATACCAGAGCTCTTGCACAATAGAGGTGGAAACAACCAGAAACATCAGCTTCCCAAACAAGCCTCAGTAAACCATTTACCTGGATTGTAGCCTGAGTGGAGTGGCACCACTGTGAATTGCAGCCCTAGTGGAACACTACCATTGTGGCTGCACTTTGGGAAACTACAAAAAGCCCAGTAGTTACTGACTTGTGTTGTGGTCAGGATGGAAACAGTGATGACCACTGTCAATCATCCCGTGACCCTTTAAACAGCAGTCCTAAGTGAGGCCCTTTGAGTTCTCCTGGATTGCAGGTGGCTCCACCAGCACCTCCCTCTGAGTGGAGCCTCCATCTCAATTCTATGGTTAAGTCCTTGCTATAATCGCAATGAACTCTACTGAATCACTTTGTAAATGTTAAAGTATTCAATGAATAAGTGCAGCTAAACCCTTTTGCACCCTTATCTTTGCATCCTTTGCACCCTTATCCTCTTTTCAGTACCTGGCTTATGTATAAATAATTCCAAATTGCTTCTAATTTGGTCTTCTTTTTTATGCTTTAACCTGTGCAGTAAGTAACAGAGTGAACCTTGTTATCAAACTCTGTAAAGTTGCATTTTCACAAATTCACCCTGCTTTTGTCAATACCTTCGATGGCGTTTCTTTAAGCAGCCAAACAACTAATTTGTGGCAGTTGTAAGAAGAGGTGTCTACCAGGCAGATGTGACAAACTTTGAGGACCTGCCTTGTGTGGATTGAGCTGTTTTATTTGTCCTCTGCTACCTCTGGTTCCTTGGCTGGCTGCTTCAGCTGAAAGATGGAAAACCCATTTTCTTTGCCCAGGCTGTGGCATCTCAGAAGATGAGGACTGTGATCCAGTTTTCTTGCATTGACCATGACATCACATGCCTGGTAGAGGTTTGTTTTCTGGGTGAATCCTTACTGGTGCAGTTTTCATTCTTGCTCACAGCAGGAAGCTCAAAAAGAAGAATAGGCTGCAGATAGCTGAAGAGAAAAAGGCTCTGGGAATTTATTACTTTGTTTTTTTCACAGGAAGAATAAGGAAAAAAAAGGCAGTACCTCTTGGCAAACAGTTATATTAAGTACACTTTGCAAGAACTGTGTGTGAAAATAAGTTAAAATTATTTTGATTGTTCATGTAGAAAGGAAAGCAAGAAAAGGTAACATGGTAAAAGACAATTATAAAGGATGTGGTTGCAGAAGGTGGCATGAGAAAGTCTGTTCTGCTACCTCTAATGACAGAACTGGTGACTGTTCATGTTTAAAAAAAGTAGAAAATTAGATGCAAAATATAATAATTTTTGTTCTGTGTATGATTGCCTGTGGAACTCACTCCACTAGAAAAGTTTAAGGCTTAATATTCAAACTAGAATCAGTCACACAGATATGAAGAATGGCATGAACAGTAACAACTACATCTAGAAAGATAATAAATACTATGCTTAAGCTGCTCAGCAATTGTTAGAAGCAGAAAGGTGGAGAATAAACCGCTTATTAGGGAGTTAATACACCTGAATCACAAGTGGCTCATGCCACTGAGCACTTTGGCCATAGCTCTGCTCTGGGGTCACAGTTTATATTACGACTGTTACATAGACAGCATCACATTGATTGATTTCACTTTAGCTTCCCTGGTAATTTTGTTAAACACTTGCTGGGTACTGTGACTTGATTCTGTTCAAGAGTTATTCTTTTGAAGTGTTTTTCTTTTCTTTAAAGAAGTAAAATACTCTGAAGTTAATCAGGGACCTCATGTGCATTTTTACATGTCACAAGGTCACGTTTCTTGGGCTGATGACAGGATTGCAAATGGAGACAAAGTGGTCAGAGGCTGCACTAATCCCTGGCATGAGGGATATGGAGGAGCAGCAAATAAAGCATGGTCTATGTTAAGTGGGTGGGCAAACACTTTTGGAAAAATCCTCTAAATAGGCTGATTCCTCTTTTCCCTATGTGTACCTGGCTAACACTGTTTTGTGTTCACCCTGTGTGCTCTGGAGCTCATCCTGGGAGCTTTGCCTTCCTGAGAGCCACAGGAAGAGAGACACTGTCCATGTACCTGGATTCAGCTGAACAAATTTAAATAACCCATGCTGCATTCTGTCTTTGTTATTGCTTGCTCACCCTAAGCCCCACGTGTAGCTGCTGCTAAGGGAAGTTTGGAGAAGTCTGCCTTTCAACAAAAATACTTTTGTGCTTTCCTTAAAAAAATCATGCCGGATATAGATTTATATTTTGTTTGTTTGCTTTCCTACTAAATATTCCAGCCCCTCACACTCACACATGCTCCCTCTGCATAAGCCAAATATTTCTCTGTTTGATCTCTGGTGCCACAGTGATGGGCACAAATAACTATATAGCATGAAATGCATCAAAACGTTTCAGCAGCAAATAGCTTCAGAAAGGTGGTTTGTGTTCATTGCTTCAGTAGAATGAAATTCAGCATTTCAGTGAAAACAAACAAGCAGTGTCTCTGGGCAGCACACAGCTTAGAACAGCTTTGGTGTAGTTGGGGAACATAAAGAAAGCAAGGGAAAAACCCCCCACACCAGTTTTTATATTCAGGCTCACTGTATATACAGACGTGTGTATGAATGATTTTTAAATTGTCCTATGCAATGAGACAGGTGGTATTCCCTCCCCTTTTACAGAAATGCAATGAACATGTTTTAGTTAGTTCTCCTGTAGAAAGGAGGGTGTTCAGGCTCTCAAGAACCCCATGCTTTTGAGATGCTGAAAATTTTGAAAGGAAATAACAAATTGCCTCCCTGCCTGTTGGGGTCCAAGGTTTTGACCTGAGTCACAAGCAGAGACTGAAAGAGGACTGTGATAGCCCTGCACGGGACTGAAGAACCCCTGGCTTTTGCTCTGACCCCAGCCCAGAAGCAGCTTCTGATACAGATGTGGGATGGATGGAATTTGAAGAAGACAGGGGGAAAAAAAAAAAAAAGAAAGGAATAATTTCTTGAAGTGTTTATTTTACTTGAATGCTTAGTCAAAATTCCCTCACCCCCTTTTTTTGGGGAATTTTCAGAAACAATAGTAATAGCAATAAGAATAAAAAATGTCTAGTTCTTTGCATGTATACTGAGAGCTGCAAAGCTGTAAAATAAGGGCTTCTGCTATAGTGTTGGCAATTTAGCCTGATGCTTGCTTAAATTACCTTAGATGAGGAGCAAAGAGCTTGCACTGACATGGGCTCTAACCCTGAGACTGCAGGGCAGGCCAGCAACTGGGGAAAAAGGGTCTCACAGCACCTGTGTGAGGGGACAGGAAAGCCCCTGCCATCTCTGGTTAAAATAATAGAGTAGCAGGGAAATCTCTTTTTACACGAGGGCACCTGAGACAGCTCTGGCAGGACACATTCGTGCTGGTGTTCCCATGGCTTACAGTGTAGCTGCAGATTTGGGCACTGAAATGGTCCCATCTCTACAGCAGGGAGGTCCCTGCAGGACAGGGCAAATTCCTCACACAGGACAGCCCCATGCTGGGCAGGGGAGCCCAGGGAGGGTTTGAGTGGTGGCAATTGCTTCTTTGGCAAAGGCAACACAGGGCAGGGCTGCCCTCTTTGTCCAGGGCTGCGGGTGATGCTGCGCAGTCCACGCAGGCAAGGCAGAAACTGAAAACTATCCTCTCCCTCAGGGTCTCCCTGGCAGATCTGTTTTGTCACATTCAGCTCTTTTCCTTTTAACATCACTTTTCCCTCCCCTCCCTTTGAAGTTTTCCAGTCTTGACCAGCATTTTCAATGTCATCTCTTCAAATGTCACCTGTAATCCCGTTTTTCACCCAGGTTGCCCTGCTCCGGATGATTTCTACACAATTTATAAAAAACCGACAAGCAAACCAGCATCGCCACCACATCCTTCTCTCTAAATCTGGAGCAGTGCATCTGCCCTGGCTGGGGTGGGCTCATGGCAAAGCCCAGCAGAGGCCACACCAGGGACATGTGGTTGGGGTGAAGCCACAGGGAGAGCAGGTGCCACAGTGTTGGAGGTGGCTTGGCCTGGGGAGTCTGTGCATTGAGGGGGCTCCTGAAAACCGTGGGTTCTGCCCTGTGCTGGCTGCCCAGCAAAGGACTCTCAGGGCTGGGCTGCTAAACAGGATGGAAACAAGAGCTGTTTAGCAAGTACTTATAAATACCCATATTTTTGCATACAAGCACGTATATATACATTCATATATATGTGTATGTATGTTTGTGCATGCTTAAATAGATAAATATATTGACACACACACATATATGTGTATCTGTAAGTGCCTGCCAGGCCCAGCATCTGGCACAGGCAGAAGAGCTGTGGAGCTGAGCTGGTCCCTGCACGGGGTGGTGGAGCCAGGTGGTGGCACATGGCACACCGGGCACTCGGATCACCTCCCTAAGAGGGACTGGCACTGTTCCACCACGGACACGGACACGGGCGTGGGATCGGCCCACAGGACCGGCGAGTGCTAAGAGAGCTGGGTTGGAGCCGGGGAGGGGACTGAGAATGCCCCGAACTGCTCCAGGAGGAAGAGATCACACTCTCTACGAAGTGGACCTCACAGCTCCCCACTCAAAATGAAAGGGGGGGGAAAAAAAAAAAGAGTAAAATTTAAAACAACAACAACAACAGAAATAAATTGGGAGGCTTACATAGGGACAGGATTTTTTTTTTTTTTTATCAGCGCACTTATTAAATGAAGGCAATTTGGGTGCTTCAAATATAAGACGAAAATACACCTAATTCCGTCATCATATAGATATAATATATTTCACTCTCACCACATAAATACAAAACATCCAAATATCCAAAACATTCAGAACAAAAGTTAGTAGCAAGGGCTCAGCGCTCAATTCATTCATTATTTTTTCGACTAGTTGCCTAGAAACTTGAGACGTAAATAATTTACAATAAAATTACTATTTTCTTTCCATCCAGCTCCTTCTGTCCAGTTCTGGTCTATAGTTAATTCTATATTCTACAGCAACCATTCCACTTTTCGTAATTTTTTTTTCTTTTTTTTTGGTTACAGTTTGGTGGCACAATTTATACAGTTTGTAAACGCCATGTGTTAAAGTTCAAAGAAATAAAAGAAACTTTAAACCAAAGTAAATAAATTTTTTCCCCAAAGAACTAGCTAAGTACAACATCCCTTTTCTGGCAAATTCAAGTACGGAAATAGAACAGGAAATATTTGATCCGGAATACTAGAAGGTGAAATACATATGTTTGTGGAGAAAATAGCAGTAAGAATTATGAAGGGTAAAAAAAAAAAAGAAGATTGTTACATAGATGTGTTTTAAAGTACAAAAATAACAGTAAAAGTTATGCTTTTTATATTTTACCTTCATTTTAAATGAAGTTTGAGCGATATACGAGAGGGTTATTTTAGGAGGAAGGAAGGCTACAGGGTTTTTTGTGTTTAGATGCACATTGAAAATATTTGGAAAAAATCAAATAGAGCCATAAAAATAATATTTACCATCGCAACAGATCTAGATACAAATAGAGTTGCGAGTTCCATGATTTATCTGCAGACTTGTTTTTGCAGATAAAGTCCGAGGGACAAGCCCGTGGGAATTCAAAGGAAAAAAAAAAAAAGGAGGGAGGAAAAAAAAAAAAAAGAGGGGGAAGGGGGGACGTTGTGTTATCTCTAAGGGAGAGACAATTTTATTTAAAATTTCTGCAGCCACTGGTTTCTGTCTCCCCGCTTCGTGACTGTATTTTCAGTCGATTCCGGCCCTTCCCACATTCAAGATTTACCGTGAAAAACAAAAGTTGCTGGAGGTTTTCCTGACTGGTGTTAAGCGCTCGGTCGGTAACCGGGGGCTGTAGTGCACCGAGTGTGGGGGTAAATGGGGGCCACAGGTGGAGCCCCAAAACCTTTGTGCTTAGAGATCACTGAGTCTGGGAGACACAACAACAACAAAAAAACCCCAAACCAAAACGGGCATCACCTGGCAGCTCCATCCTCCTCTCTCCGAAATCCTCCTCCCTCGCTCAGCATTGGCTAAAGCCGACCGAAGGGAGCCCGGCCGACCCTCGCCCCGGCCGCTGTCCCTCTCCGCGTTCCTCCCCAGGCGAACGGACGGGGACAGGACACCCGCCTCCCGCACGGACAGACGGACCGCGGGGCTCGGGGGCGGCGGGGAGCGCGGGGCGGGGGGCGGCGGCCGCCGCGCCGCCCGTCCCGTTAAATATCGCCCCAAATAGAGACTATAAATATAAATAGGAGGGGGGGCGGGGGGGGAATGTACTTAGAGTCAGTCCAGTGCTTTTTTCTCAGCGCTCTCTTTATTGTTGGTCCGGGAGTAGGGCTCGAAGGCGGACGAGCTCAGGTAGCGGGCCGACAGTTCCTGCAAGTTGCCCGCCAGCGAGCCGGCCACGGCCAGGGGCGCGGAGGAGAGGCGGCCGGCCACGGAGCCCAGCAGCGCGGGCACCGGCAGCCCGAACAGCCCGTGCCCGGCCGCGGCCGCGCCGTGCAGACCCGCGGGCGGGG